>JARQOC010000006.1:47649104-47733078 GCA_033576535.1 Allobates femoralis
GGCAGAGTCAAGGGTTTCTCCAAGGCAGCGGACTTCAGGTACAGGGCAAAGTGTGATGTAATTTATTGTGATAGATAGATCTGGTAAGGAAGGTGTGAGAGATGGAGGAAAGATGATGAGATTGGTTTTGTCTACATTGAGGTTTAGGAAGCGAGAGGAGAAGAAGGAGGATATGACTGATAGACACTCTGGGATTCTGGACAAGAGAAAGGAGACGTCTGGGCCAGAGAGATAGATCTGAGTGTCATCAGCGTACAGGTGATCCTGGAAGCCATGGAACTTTACCAGGGCAAGGGTATAGATTGAAAAAAGGAGGGGCCCCAGGACAGAGCCTTGAGGGACCCCAACAGAGGGGATAGGGTGAGGAGGTCGTATGGGTGTGGGAGACACTAAATGTGCAGTTGGAAAGATAGGAAGAGATCCTGGAGAGGGCAAGGTCAGTGATACCAATGGAAGAGAGGATCCGTAATAGGAAGCAGTGGTCGACTGTGTCGAATGCAGAGGACAGGTCAAGAAAGAGGAGGACGGAGAATTGTCTGTTAGCTTTGGCCGTAAGTCGTTATTAATTTTGGTCAGGGCAGTTTTAGTGGAGAGGTGGGGGCGGAAGCCGGATTGAAGGTTGTCAAAGAGAGAGTTGGATGAGAGGTGGGATGAGAGTACAGTGTGGACATGCTTTTCGAGAAGTTTGGAAGCGAACGGGAGAAGGGATATGGGCCGGTAGATGGATGTAGAAGAATAGAATACTTGTATATATACATTATTACCACTTGTAATTTTTAGTGAACTTTTTTTCATTCTCATTAATCTTAGTCTCAAAAAAAAGTGCTTGTCAAAGTATATTTGCTAGAATTATTATTAATAATAATAATAATATTTTTGTTAATTAATTTATGTTTTTAATTGTTCTCATTAGGACCACTTTTAAGGAATTTGCAGAGAAATACGGAAGAGATCAACGTTTTAGGGTCGTCCAGAAAAAGAAGGACCAAGAACATTTTTTCAATCAATTTATCAATTTGCTCAAGAAAAGGGACAAAGAAAACAGAATGAGATTACGGAAAATGAGATAAAATTAAACCTAAAAACAACATGTGCAATAAACATTTCCTCTATGTTGTAGCTGCTGCAAGAAGAAGGGAACGTTTTCTCTATAAATTATCAAACAGAAGAAATCTATTGAGGATACAATGTCCGGGAGACTCTACCGGGTTTGGTGTATAAAGAATCTATCCGAAGACAAAAAAGAACACAAAACTAAAAGTTGTCATAGGAATAATGTTTCATATTGAAGCTATTTTTTTACAATGTTCAGTTTAATGTGTTTCTATTTTCCATTATAATCTCAAATTGCTTCAATTATGCAAATTATGAAATAGATGCACAATGCACAAGAACTAAATTAGATGCTAATTTCTTTAAAATGTCTGAACACTTTTCGGTTCTTGTTGAAAGCACAGTCCCCCTATAGAAGTAATAATTGTGTATCCAGAAGAACAATGCTTTATCCATGACCTTACACCATTGTCTGAGTGATTAAAAAACTTTGTTCAAAAACTATTTGTAAAGTGAGAAACAGCCTAAATTCTATCGTTATCACAAAACACTTTCTTTTTCGCCTCGATGGACCCACACCGTGTTTCCTAAAGCCATCCGATATAGAGTTCTGTTCTTTTTATTGTGTGATCTCGGTATGCATGGAGGTTTTCTCATCAAATTTGTATACATAAATCTTTTAAGATTTTTTTTTTATTAGTAATAAATATTTTAAGAATGGTCATCGCAAAGTTGTCATAAAGTTCTTTACATTCGTTCTCAAACATTTTTAAAGGGTCTTTATTGTTTCCGTAAACATAGACTCATCTGATGGTCAACGCGTTGACTAAGATTGCACTGTACTTTATTTAACCAAAATTATGTTTTTGTACCCGGCTGGAAACCAGAAATATAGGGAAGTCCTATTCTTTAATTATTTCATGAATTCCATTAAATAATTAAAAAAAACATGGGCTTCGCCCTATTTTTGTGTCCAGCCAGGTACAACTAGGCAGCTGGGGGCTGGAATCCGCAGTGCAGGGTGGGCCAATCTTTCTGGGACCTCCCCTGCTGCGAGTTGCTGTCCGTAGCCGCCCCAGAATATGGCGCATTCATAGAAGCACCATCTTCTGGTGCTGTATCCAACTTGTCCAGCGGCCCTGGTGCCGGGTGACTTGCTGGGTAATAATGGGGTTAGAGCCAGCTTTGTATTATCAGGTGGCCCTAAACTGGAAATTCATGGGGTCACTCCAATATTAGACATGACCACCATGAATTTCTAGTAATCAGATAAATAAAAAACTCAACACCGAAAATTTTTTTTTACTAGAAATAAAACGCAACACAATTTGTGACTCCATCTTTATTTAAAAAAAAAGAACCCCCCCCATTCCGGCGTAGTCCAGGTTCGAGGGTCCCACAACGTCCAATCCGGATCCAATATCATCTGATCAGTTTTCCAGTTGGCAAACCGATCAGATGATTAATATCAGGCTCAGGGACCTGAATCAGCTGATGCTGATCATCTGATTGTTTGAAATAGTCGGTGGAAAAGTCGGTGATGACAAGTCTTGTTATCGCCAGCTTTTTCATGAGATCAGCTGATGCTGATCAGATGATCATTTGAAATTATTTGAAATAGTTTGAAATAATAGTTTGAAATAATTTTAGCCCCATAGACCACCAGGTTCTGCTCATGTGAACTCCCTGTTCTTTCTCTATTGCTTATCACGATGGGGCAGACTCTGTGGCGTTGCAGGTGGTGGCAGTCTTCCCCCTGTGTCTCTTCTCTACCCCCCCCCGGTGCTCTCTCCAATTGTATGTAAATAAATGTATTTTTAGTTAAAAGTCTGTGGGGGTATTTTTAATAATAAAGTGTTTAATTTCCTTATAAAAAATGTATAGTGCTTCCCTGTTTTTTCTTTTGCCAAGACAGGTAAACCGTGCATCTGCCAACCCCCGCTGCCTGGTGTTAGCTTGACTGGCAATGAAAGGGAAGCACTATTTTTTCTAGTTATTTACATTAATTACTAAAAATAAAATTGGCGTGTGCTTTGCTGTATTTTTTGTATCCAGCAAAGATAACCCAGGCAGCTGGGGGCTGGAATTTTCAGCTTGTTGAGGATCAAGCATTCTGGGTCTGTATACATGTGTATGTGTGTGTATGCCTGTGTGTGTGTGCATGTAGGCACATGTTTGTATTCGCGTATGTTTGTGCATGTGCATAATTGTGAGTATGTGGGTATATGCGTGTGTGAGTGTGTGTATGTGCCTGTATGTGAATGTAAACCGAAATATGAAATAGAATAGAATATGAATAGATCATATTTCTATGCTGCCCTGTGCTCGGGGGTCCCTATGCCTTTTTAAATGTTTTTAACTTTGTGTGTAGTAAATAAAGTTATTGTCTTTTCACATTACAAAAACCTTTTTTGATCTTCATATTATATGGTGCTGCTCCCAGATATGCCCTAACTTTCCTTCCCTTTTGTATGGGAATGTATGCACATGTGTGTGCGTGTATGTATGTGTGCATTTGTGTGCATGTATGTGGGTGTGTGTAAATGTGCATGTGTATGTAAATGTGTGTGTATATGCGCAAGTATGTGTAAATGTATGTGCATGTGTGTGAATGTATATGCGTGTGTGTATATGTGAATGTGTGTATGTGCGTGTGTATGCATGTTTGTGTGCATGTGCAAGTGCGTGTGTATGTATGTGCGTCTATGTGTGTGTACATATGTGTGTGTATGTGCATGCATGTGTATGTGTGCATGTGTACATATGTGTGGGGTCATTATACTGTGTCTATGTGTGTATGCATGTGTATATGTGTGTGTACATGCATGTGTGTGTACATGAATGCATGTGTGTGTACACATATGTATATGTCTGTATAGCGACACACTGCACCCACTTGAAACCAGTCACAGTCAACAGGAAAGTCTGTGGCTTGCAGCCTGCAATGAATGAGCAACCAGAGGGTACCGCACCCCATCTCCTGCACAGGGCTCATGCAGCGTACTTTCCTGCCTGCTGTGTCTCGGTGCAGTGGGGGGCGATGTCCAGTGTAGCCATGTCCGGCGGGGCAGGAGTGTGGGCACCACAGCAATGTCCACCGTGGCGGTGCACAGGTGGTCTACAGCGGGGTGGTCCGGCAAGGTCATCCAGCGGGGGGGTCCGGCAGATGTCCCGCTGGTGGTGCCATGCAAGGGGCTGATACTTCCAGCGGGTGCCATATTGGGATACCCATCACTTGGGTATCCCAATATGTCATTCGGCGTACTTCCAGTTGGCGCGGTGGATTATGGGATTCGGGCACATTCAGGCAGAAGTGGATGACAGACGGGATTAAGTGAGTATATATTAGGTATAAAATTATGATCTAGCTATACCACAGTTTTATTAAAAAAAAAAGGAAGAAAGAAAAAATATTAATTTCCTTTGAAGACCCTTAGAATATTTATTTGTTAGTTTATGCCTATCAGTATTGCACTGGATATAACTTTTTTTTAAAAGCTGACATTGGAAAACAAGTCTTATTCAGCTACAAACCAATTTATTAAGAAAACTAAATTATAAATCACATGACTACTAAGGCAGAAAAAGATTTAAAGAATAATAATCTTTATTGAAACAACTTATTAAAAAATGATAAATAATAAGGGGAAGTACATGATGAATTTAATCCCTTAATGGATAGTTAAGCACAAAAAGGCACAAAGACGCAAGATCAGAACATAGAGACAATATATACCAGATAGATAGATAGATAGATAGATAGATAGATAGATAGATAGATACCTGTAGGTAGGTAGATAGATAGATAGATAGATAGATAGATAGATAGATAGATAGATAGATACCTGTAGGTAGGTAGATAGATAGATAGATAGATAGATAGATAGATACCTGTAGGTAGGTAGATAGATAGATAGATAGATAGATAGATAGATAGATACATAGAAAAAAAGGGTGAGCAGCGGTTCTTTGTTTAGCATATGCTCAGTGCTTAGCAGTCCTTGAGGTGGCAATCAACCACCAACTCCAGACAAATATTTGTGAAAAAAGGCTGCAGCACACAAACTTGAGATGATTTTTGCCTTTATTGGCTTTCTAAGGCATTAGATTAGCGACGTTTCGGTCCAATATTGACCTTCTTCCAGCAGTCACTTGTAGCAAATGCTGGGGTTTTATATACCCTCCAATTATAATCATCATTATTCAATCATCTTTTATAAACTCTTATACAAGTGTTTTAAAATACATTTACAGTGGTAATAGGTGCCACATTGTGGGGTTATATACATCTGTTGCTTTAAAATAACATTACAATGTTTTGATCATTGTACTTACTAAGAATCTTGATAAGTGAACCAAATGAATATTCTAGAGAAAGGGTTATCCTATTGTATGACCACACATGTAAACTGGTTTGTACTAGAAAAGGAAATGCATAAATTTTTTAGAGGTGTACGATTGAAGTATCATTTTCTTGACAAAATAGGAATGAAGGGGCAACCTATGAGTGAGTTAGAACTAAAAAAATTGGGCATACAAAGCAAAAGCGATTTTATGCCTAATGATGATGTACCCATAGTAGAGGCCTTTGAGCGGGCAGTAAAACAGGAAATCAAAGGTTTGAGGGAAGTGACCAAAAAAGAATTGACAAAACCTAATGTAACAAAAGAACAATTTCAAGCAGTGCAGGAACTTGTCCATGATGACGGTTTGATAATAAAGCCAGCTGATAAAGGGGGAGCAACCGTCATCATGGACAAGGAAATTTACTTAAAAGAGGTTTATAGACAATTGGATGATAAACAAGTATATAAAAAGTTGCAAAAAGACCCCAAATTTGAGATACAAAAAAATATACAGAAAATATTAAGTACGGCTGTAATAGGAGGGATCATAGATCAAAAATTACATGATTTTTTGTTTGAAAAAATCCAGTGACACCAGTCCTATATCTGGTTCCCAAGATACATAAGTCTGTAACAAATCCGCCAGGAAGGCCAATTGTGGCTGGAATAAATTCTGTATTTTATAATATTGGAATCTTTTTAGAGAAAATCATGAGTCCCTTTGCAAATGAAGGAAAATCATATTTTAAAGACACAGGACATTTCCTTGAGAATTTAACAAGGTATAAGGAGCAAACCAAATTTATGGGGAAGAAGGAGCACATATTGGCATCCTTTGATGTAACTTCGTTATACACTTCTATAGACCACGAAATGGGCATAAAAGTGATTGCAGATTTTTTGAAAAAGACAAACTACACAGACCCTTGTAAACAACTGATTATAGATTTGCTGGAGGTTGTCCTCAGGCAGAATTATTTTCTGTTTGGGGATGACTTCTTTTTGCAATTGATGGGAACCGCGATGGGGGCTCGAATGGCATGCTCGTATGCAGGGGCTGTCATGGTCTATCTAGAAGAAAGTTTCGTCTACACGGCCCACCACTTCTCCCATGTGGAGAGGTGGTAGAGATATGTGGACGATATCTTCATTATATGGAAAGGTACTGAAGCAGAACTAATGTCTTTTCATAATTACATGAATACAATTAATGACACGATAAAATTTACTGAAGTACACTCTCGGACAGAAATGCAATTTCTAGATGTCCAAGTACGACTTCAGGAGGGCCAAATAAATACAACCCTCTTTGTGAAAGCCACGGACAAGAAAAAACTGTTGCATTACACCAGTGGACACCCCAACAGCCTCAAAAAAGCAATTCCACTTGGTCAAATGAACAGAGTGAGTAGAATTGTAAGTAATGAAGATGAGCGAGATCTAGAGATTGATAAGTTGTTGGACAAATTTAAACAGAGAGGATACCCGGAAGGGATTTTGAAACAACAGAGGAAAAAACTAGGACACATAAATGACAAAACCAACATAAAAGCAAAAAGAATCCCATTAATATTGACCTATGGAGAGGAGACAAAAAGTGTAGTCAACATTGTCCAGAAACACTGGGGAATTTTGAGAAAGTGCCTACCACAAATAAAGGAGTATAAAAATCCACCATTAGTGTCATACAAAAAAGGAAAAAATTTAAAAGACTGGTTAGTAAGATCGGACATTGGCACAATGAAGAACAAAAGACAAACAACATTGACAGGTGAAAAAAGAACAGGGTGCTATCCTTGCATCAATTGCATTAATTGTTCATTCATGATAAAGGGCAATAAATTTCGCTATCCAAAAACAGACACTGAATACAAAATTAATCATTACCTAACCTGTAACTCTGACTTTGTAATTTATCTCCTCGAGTGTCCCTGCCAGTTATGGTATATAGGGGAAACAACCCTTGATTTCAAAATAAGAATAAGCCACCATCGTTACACGATACGTAAAAAAATCATGAATCTGCCCGTATCAAAGCACTTTACGGAAGCCAAGCATAGGGAGAAGGACTTAAAATTCAGGCTTATTGATACTGTACCTATGCCCAGGAGGGGTGGTGATAGAATTGGATTGCTAAAAGCAAAACAATTGGAATGGATACATAAGTTGCAAACTTTGAAACCGGAGGGACTCAACATAGATTTTAAATTGCATACAGTCCTTTGAAGTTATAGGTCTCATTCAGAAAACTGTGTATTTTAGTCACTTTTATGTATTATCACGGAAGAATAAGAATATTACAAAATAGGTTTGACTTGCAATGTACTTATGCTGCTATTTGTCTTGTATTATGTAGGAAAGAAGCGTGAAGAGTGGATCACGTACACAGGATTGCCTGCGAATCAATCTGCATCTAAAATTAGTTGTAAAGACTATGCACAGTGCAGTAAATATATTGTTTAAAAAATTCCTAACCACAAAAAATTTTTTTTACACAAAGAACATAGCACTATATAAAAACTCTTATTTATTATGTACAAAATATGCACTTTATTTATCATGCACGTAAAATGCACTTTATGATATGGTAAAAAAATAAAACATAGTTTTTTTGGAATTATTCTTCTTATTGCCTTCTTTTTAAAAAAAAATATATAATGTGTAGTAAAGATGTTAACACACCAATGGCTATCTATTATGACAAATGTGCACACAGGGTCCATAGTTCTACCTTGAGCAGGGAGTGCGAGGGGGGAGGAATCCCCAAAAGCACTGAACTGACAGGGAAGTGTTGCAACCCAGAAATGGGAGACACTTGAACTTAGAACCCATATTGCATAGCAAAAAAAAATGTGCACTAAATATTAAATATGGAGACCATAGGGTGTATACATATATAAACAAAGCTTCTCCAGGTTTTATTACTGTGGAGAAAAAAGTTTTTTTGAACAAAATATCATCTTGGATGGAATATCACACTGGTAATCCAATTATATTTCAATCCAATTAAGTATATGAAAGCAATAGTTGATAATTAACAACATTATGGTTAACACATATACTATAATGATACACTTTTGATAAAAGTCCAAAATAATTGTTTCTTAATTAGAGCACATAGCCCACATAGAAAAATAGCTGTGTAGCACAAAAGCGGTAGATTGAACACATAATTTGATCACAAAATCGCATAAAGCGAGTGGAGAGGAAAGGAGCGAGTTATCTGATGCACCGCGAGTGGCCGGACCTTAACGCGCATGCGCGGGACATAGAAAATCGGTGCACCAAGCGTTTCCTGTAACTAGGAACGCTTGACTCACGCGCACATGCGAGTTAGGACATAAACAAGCCAACATGGCGGCGCGCAGCCTAAGAGAGGCTGCACATGGAGATCGTGCACTGTGACAGTCAATAACTAATAATTTGGAGCAATTAGGCGGGCACCTGGGTAAAGATTGATCCACTTATCAAGATTCTTAGTAAGTACAATGATCAAAACATTGTAATGTTATTTTAAAGCAACAGATGTATATAACCCCACAATGTGGCACCTATTACCACTGTAAATGTATTTTAAAACACTTGTATAAGAGTTTATAAAAGATGATTTGACAATGATGATAGTGATTGGAGGGTATATAAAACCCCAGCATTTGCTACAAGTGACTGCTGGAAGAAGGTCAATATTGGACCGAAACGTCGCTAATCTAATGCCTAAGGGCCCTTTCACATCAGCGTTTTTTTAAATTTGCGGCAGATGCGGTGAAAAAACCGCATCTGCCGCAACTGCCGCATAACGGTTCCACTTGCGGCACGGTTGCGGTTTTTTCCATAGGAAGTATAGGGGGACTTGCGGCAGATGCGGCAAGTGCGGTATTGCACTTGCGGCAGGTGCGGCAGAGAAAAAAACCGCAGTAAGCCGCGGTTTTTTTCTCTGCCGCACCTGCCGCAAGTGCAATACCGCACTTGCCGCATCTGCCGCAAGTCCCCCTATACTTCCTATGGAAAAAACCGCAACCGTGCCGCAAGTGGAACCGTTATGCGGCAAACGCGGCAGATGCGGTTTTTTCACCGCATCTGCCGCGAATTACGAAAAACGCTGATGTGAAAGGGCCCTTAGAAAGCCAATAAAGGCAAAAATCATCTCAAGTTTGTGTGCTGCAGCCTTTTTTCACAAATATTTAGATAGATAGATAGATAGATAGATAGATAGATAGATAGATAGATACCTGTAGGTAGGTAGGTAGATAGTCTCGAGTAGGAGACCTCATACTATCCATAAATGATTCTATTTCTCATCTTTTTAAGGACTGATTGTGATTCTTTTATGGTCAGCCCTTTAAAAGATGAGACATATACACGGCTCTCAAAAATAAAGGAAACCTTTAATCAACACAATGTAACACAAAGGCAATCACTTCTGTGAAATCCTCCTGTCCAGCTATGAAGCAGCACTGATTGTGGATCAGTTTCTCCTGGTGTTGTGCAAATGGAACAGACAACAGATAGAAATGAACCTATAAAGGAGCTGTGCTGCAGGTGGTGACCACAGACCATTTCTCTGTTATCCTTTTTGGCTGTTGTCTTGGTCACTTTTGCGTTTTGTCATTGCTCTCACACCTAGAGGTGGCATGAGGCGATGTTTTCAACCTACAGAAGTTACTCAGTTAGGCTGGGGTCACACATAGAAATCCATTTTTGGAAGTGATTTTCATCACCAATCCGTTTTTTGTTTGGGTGCTTTTTGAGCCTCCTGCACCCCTGAACGTTTTTGGACTTAGTCATTTTTTCATTAAAAACGCATATGCGTTAACGCAGGTGCTTATATGTGCCATGCGTTAACGCATGCGTTTCCCATAGGGCCCCATGTTAAAAAAATGCATGCATTTTTTAACTGATGCCAAAAACATTGCTAGCACCGTTTTTGGCTCAAAAACAGACAGAGCAATGTTTTGAGGTCCAGAAAAAAACGGACAGGGTGTTTATTACATCCAATGCGTTTGTCTGTCAGTTTTTGGACTTAGAAAAAAAAAAGACAAAAATGAAGCCAAAAACGGACCAAGGGCTTATGTGTGACCCTAGCCTAATACAGCTTTTCCAGGATGGCACATCAATCCGAGTTGTGTCAAAAAGGGTAGCTGTGTCCACAGCATGGACCAGGAGACAGGCCAGTACACCAGGAGATGTGGAGGAAGCCACATGAGAGCAAGAACCCAGCAGCAGGACCGCTACCTCTTCCTTTGTGTAAGGAAGAACAGTAGGAGCAGTGCAATGTTAAAGCGGTCATCCCATACTGGACATTTATAACCGCTGCACACTATGTTCTATATGTTTTGTGCCACCATGAATGGAGAGACGGCTTGACCGTATATGTGTCAAACATCTATGACATACTCTGAAGATATGTCAAAATTGTCCAAGATGGTAAAACGTCTTTAATGAACAGCGTTGTTTCCTTGTAAAATAACCATTTACCCACAAAATTATCTATCCATTTAACTATTGATTTGTAAACTAATTCTACTCTACATGCAGATGCCGCTAAAGGACTGTTTATCATCGCTAAATGGCTATTAATCAGTATACTAGTGATAAGTGAAGCATGAAGGATCACTGACGTCAAAAAGTAGATGGTTCCATAATTCAGCTTAAAAAAAATTCCTTTAAGACATACCGTATATACTCGCGTATAAGCCGAGTTTTTCAGCCCAAAATTGTATACCGTGTATACAGTATACAGCTGCCCCCCCCCCCATATAAGTATACAGGCCCCCCCCCTTGTGCAGCAATCCTGAAAAGGAAAACATTATCATACTTATCCCGCTGCCGCTGCCCCGCTGCCGCCGCCGTCATCGCGCTCCTCCGCACTGGGGCTGCTGTATATACCTCTTGGGTTGCTGTATACTATCACTGGGGCTGCTGCTGTATATACCACTGGGGCTGCTGCTGTATACTACCACTGGGGAGGCTGCTGTATACCACACTGCTGGGGGCTGTATACCTTGGCTGAGGTCCACCCTCGGCTTATACACGAGTCAATAGGTTTTCCCAGGTTTTGGGGCAAAAGTAGGGGGGTCGGCTTATACACGGGTCGGCTTATACACGAGTATATACGGTACCTTAATAGTGATGAGCGAGTATGCTCTGCGCTGCTCGGTACTCGCACGAGTATCACTGTACTCGGGCTACTCGGCGAGCACCGAGTAATCTCGCGATACTCGTGCTGTGCTCGTGGTCCTCATCCCTGCATGTTGGCGCTCTTTTGAGAGCCAGCCCACATGCAGGGATTGGCTGGCAGACCACTGCAATGCCACAGCCCTGTTAGTTGTGGCATTGCAGTGATTGGCCGGCCTGCACAGCGTGACCGAGCCTTTATAAGACCCGGCCGCTCTGTGCTCTGCACACAGCCATCCAGACAGTGAGTGTAGGGAGAGTGTCTGCTGCTGCTTAGGGACAGATTTGCGGCCCTCATAGGTAGATCCGGAGCCGGGCTGCAAACTGCTGCTGACCACAACAGTCCTTCTCAGGACTAATCTAGGAGGATATAGGCAGGGTGATACAGATCGGAATCCAAGCTTTTCTGTGACCATAACAGTCACCAGACTGTTGTATTTACTAGCTTGATACAGGTTAGGGACTAAAATACTTCTCTCCTGTGACCATAACAGTCACCAGACTGTTGTACTTACTACCTTGATACAGGTTAGGGACTAAAATCCTACTCTCCTGTGACCATTACAGTCACCAGACTGTTGTACTTACTACCTTAATACAGGTTAGGGACTAAAATCCTAATCTCCTGTGACCATTACAGTGACCAGACTGTTGTACTTACTACCTTGATACAGGTTAGGGACTAAAATCCTACTCTCCTGTGACCATTACGGTCACCAGACTGTTGTACTTACTACCTTGATACAGGTTAGGGACTAAAATCCTAATCTCCTGTGATCTGAACAGTCACCAGACTGTTGTACTTACTACCTTGATACAGGTTAGGGACTAAAATCCTACTCTCCTGTGACCATTACAGTCACCAGACTGTTGTACTTACTACCTTAATACAGGTTAGGGACTAAAATCCTAACCTCCTGTGACCATTACAGTCACCAGACTGTTGTACTTACTACCTTGATACAGGTTAGGGACTAAAATCCTACTCTCCTGTGACCATTACAGTCACCAGACTGTTGTACTTACTACCTTAATACAGGTTAGGGACTAAAATCCTAATCTCCTGTGACCATTACAGTCACCAGACTGTTGTACTTACTACCTTAATACAGGTTAGGGACTAAAATCCTAATCTCCTGTGATCTGAACAGTCACCAGACTGTTGTACTTACTACCTTGATACAGGTTAGGGACTAAAATCCTAATCTTCTGTGACCATTACAGTCACCAGACTGTTGTACTTACTACCTTGATACAGGTTAGGGACTAAAATCCTAATCTCCTGTGATCTGAACAGTCACCAGACTGTTGTACTTACTACCTTGATACAGGTTAGGGACTAAAATCCTACTCTCCTGTGACCATTACAGTCACCAGACTGTTGTACTTACTACCTTGATACAGGTTAGGGACTAAAATCCTAATCTCCTGTGATCTGAACAGTCACCAGACTGTTGTACGTACTACCTTGATACAGGTTAGGGACTAAAATCCTACTCTCCTGTGACCATTAAAGTCACCAGACTGTTGTACTTACTACCTTAATACAGGTTAGGGACTAAAATCCTAATCTCCTGTGACCATTACAGTCACCAGACTGTTGTACTTACTACCTTAATACAGGTTAGGGACTAAAATCCTAATCTCCTGTGATCTGACCAGTCACCAGACTGTTGTACTTACTACCTTGATACAGGTTAGGGACTAAAATCCTAATCTCCTGTGATCTGAACAGTCACCAGACTGTTGTACTTACTACCTTGATACAGGTTAGGGACTAAAATCCAACTCTCCTGTGACCATTACAGTCACCAGACTGTTGTACTTACTACCTTGATACAGGTTAGGGACTAAAATCCTAATCTCCTGTGATCTGAACAGTCACCAGACTGTTGTACTTACTACCTTGATACAGGTTAGGGACTAAAATCCTACTCTCCTGTGACCATTACAGTCACCAGACTGTTGTACTTACTACCTTGATACAGGTTAGGGACTAAAATCCTAATCTCCTGTGACCATTACAGTCACCAGACTGTTGTACTTACTACCTTGATACAGGTTAGGGACTAAAATCCTACTCTCCTGTGACCATTACAGTCACCAGACTGTTGTACTTACTACCTTAATACAGGTTAGGGACTAAAATCCTAATCTCCTGTGACCATTACAGTCACCAGACTGTTGTACTTACTACCTTAATACAGGTTAGGGACTAAAATCCTAATCTCCTGTGATCTGAACAGTCACCAGACTGTTGTACTTGCTACCTTGGTACAGGTTAGGGACTAAAATCCTAATCTCCTGTGACCATTACAGTCACCAGACTGTTGTACTTACTGCCTTAATACAGGTTAGGGACTAAAATCCTAATCTCCAGTCACCAGACTGTTGTACTTACTACCTTGTTACAGGTTAGGGACTAAAATCCTAATCTCCTGTGACCATTACAGTCACCAGACTGTTGTACTTACTGCCTTGATACAGGTTAGGGACTAAAATCCTACTCTCCTGTGGCCATTACAGTCACCAGACTGTTGTCGCTGTATACAAGCAAAATGCGCAAGGGCTTTGGCAAGGAACAAGGAAGTGAACGTGATGTGATGGTGGTGCAGGCAGAGGCCGAGGTCGTATGCAAGCACTGATTTCGCAACAACAAAGGGGCACATCTACTCGCTCACACGTCCTGTCCCAAATTCCTGGGGCCCGCTGCAGTACACCGCTCTTGAACTAACACCAGTGTCAACAGGTTGTTACTTGGATAGCGGATAATGCTTCAAGTCAGATTGGCACCTCCACAAACACCCTGTCTTCCACACGGTCAAGTGTCAGTAGCCGTGATACTGCACCGCACATTTCCCAACCTGATCCTCCTTCCTACCAACAGCCCAAGTACACGTCCACGGACATTACTGATCCCACACTTGGACACTCGGAAGTCCAGAAGTGTGTACCCATGGGTGAGTGGAGGTACATGGCAAATTCCCATAACAAAATTTAAATTCAGTTGTCATTTGTTGGTGGTGTGGTGAAGTCTGGCCCAATCCAACCCTTGTTTATCTTGATCAGAGTCAGCCTGTCAGCATTTTCAGTTGACAGGCGGGTGCGTTTATCAGTAATGATTCCACCTGCGGCACTGAAAACACGCTCTGACAAAACGCTAGCGGCAGGGCAGGCCAGGACTTCCAAGGCATAGGGAGCCAATTCATGCCACGTGTCCAGCTTGGAGACCCAATAATTGTAAGGCACAGAGGAATCTCGCAGTACAGTTGTTCGATCTGCAAGGTACTCCTTCAGCATCTGGCCAAACTTAGCATTTCTTGTGGCACTACCCCACACCTCAGGGGCTGTGGTACGTGAGGGGCTGAGCAAACTGTCCCACATCGTAAAGACTGTTCCCCTACCTCTGGCGGATTGGACTTGTGCCCCTCTCGGCCGTACGCCTTGGTTGTCCACCGATTCCTGACCTATGCTGCTAGCGTTTTGTGAGGGGAATGATTTGCCTACTTCCGTGACTATGGCCTTCTGGAACTGCTGCATTTTGGCTGACCTCTCCGCCTCAGGAATGAGAGACATAAAGTTCTCCTTAGAAAACAACGAAAGAACCGTATATTGCACCTAAATAACGGGTATAGGAAATTGTTTGGTTGCAGGTAAAAATCTTCAGTTTATTACATTTAAAAACAAGCAGACAATAACCAAAACCAGTAAGTACATAAAAGGAGGGTGCAGACAAGTTAGGAGACAGAAAACACTCTATGCCTCAAAATTCAACAAGCCACAAAGGGTATAATTAGCAGCCGAAGTACAATGCACAACAGAAGTAACACGGGTTTCACAATTACAATCTATGCAAACACAGTCAATATAATCATGATATCTTCACATTGTGAGGAGAGTGTAATGAATACCCAAATAGATCTTACATAGTGCTGCGGCTAAAGTACATCTATACCCTAGGACGGTGGATGGAGAGGCACACAGTGTCAGAGCCCCGACACATGTGTTTCCCTGTTTTCTTCAGGGGGCCGTGGTGGGGTGTGCTGGAGGAAACAGGTATTTATGGGCGTCTCTATTAGATACAGCTGTGGCTCTTAAGTGGCGCATGACTACCCCCTTACCTCGTATCAGAGGTGACTATGGCAACGGTCGCAGGCAGGGATCCGGAAAAAGGAAAATTCCCAGTGACATCATGTGATTCCGGAGCCCTGCCCACCGCGACCGCGTCACAGTCACATGATCGGGCCGGTGGGAGCATGCGCGCTTTAGCCAAGCGGGGAGGAGGAGTGAGAACGCAGCTGATGGTGCAGTGACAGGGGAGTTAACCCTTCACTGAACACCACATTAGCAATCTAGATGGCACTCCTTACAATACAACCCTCCTTGTCTACTGTATCGCCTGGAATGGGGAACACACACATATATTCAAAGAACAGGACATTGTCACACAGAGAATAAACAACACTGGTTTACAACTA
The DNA here is from genome assembly GCA_033576535.1 of Allobates femoralis. Taxonomy (NCBI): domain Eukaryota; kingdom Metazoa; phylum Chordata; class Amphibia; order Anura; family Aromobatidae; genus Allobates; species Allobates femoralis. The sequence goes on from JARQOC010000006.1 coordinate 47,665,156, forward strand.
CATAAATGCATTATCCAGGATATAGGTAGTAACAGGTCCTGTCGGCGCCCAGTCTTGATTATCAATTCTATTGTGTAGCTCAGTCCACAGGTGTATGTTCTCCTTCCCATACTAGGGAAACCCACAATTCCAGAATCCAGATCAATGTAAACTACAAGTGAAGAATAAAAACACACACAAATTAAAATACCATACTGACAATAGGTACAGTTCTCCAAGAGAGAAAGAGACCAGAACAGCTTGATGAGTCTAGAATAAAATAGAACAATAGAGAAAGAGGAGAAAGGAGCGAAGGAGACATGGAAACGAGGAAAACCACAGGTCCTTATCCTCAAGAGCAGATATGCACATAATATGAATACTGCCACCGCAAGTGTGGTCAGATAAGTAGAGACTGCAGAACTCAAAAAGCCCCCAAACCACAACTGTCAAACCCAAAAGAGACACCGTAATGGTAAGTGTCACTCTCTGCCATCGGTATTCATACCACAGATTCCTTAGGGAGAAAGAGACACAGAGAAACCACATTAACCTCAAGGGGATAACCTGAAGGGGTAACTATTGCTGCCTCCCTTGGTGGCAGCGAGAGACGATTCAAGCAAGTATAGTATGCCTCAGTCTGCAAATGTGTTCACGGAAATAAGGGTATATTCCCTCTCTCCTTCACCCTGAAGGGGAGGGGGAGAGAAGGAAAAACCTCCGACCAAAGTGCACATACTGCGCAGCGCGGCAGAAATGCCACCTGCAGATGCGAGTGTGCACACAGGTAATAAAGTTCTCCTTGTAGCGCGGGTCTAACAGTGTTGCCAACCAGTACTGATTAGGAAGTTCGAAGGCTAGCACTCTACTTCAGTGATGGTCACGGTGCAACTGAAAGGGGCCAAAGGTCCCGTAGCCAATAAGATATTGAACATCAATGCACACGTGCTATGGCAGAGTTTATATCAAGTGAGCAGTTTATTCACAAGGTTTAGGTGAAGCGACAGGCTAACGTTTCGGCCAGAGTACTGGCCTTGTTCACAGAGTCGCTGAAAAAACATGAAAAATATTTACAGTGAGTGACAAGAAAATTGCAAAAATTTTTTACAAATTTTCAGTGTAAGGATCAACATATGTACAAAAGAAAAAGAAAATGTCTCATGTTGTGAGTTAATATAAACAATGATGAAGGCCCAGGAATATTACCTTGGCGGGGATCAAAGGATCAGAGAGAACGAGATAATCAACCGTAATAGTGGATTCATAGAGGTATTGCGATAGAGGTGGTATAGATATGTTAATGTGGCTAGACATACCCTATGATGTTGAGGCTAGAGATATAGATGATCACCAAGTAGGTATACAGGGTATGCAGGGTGTCCTTGTTTGGAAGGTTCCTGCGAAATTGAATGGACCTAAATCAGGGCAGCAATATACAGCAATGGTATCTCAGTGGGGGTGATATATTACCATAGTGTTATGTTGGAACAGGGTCAAGTGATGTTACCTCCCAAGTAGTATATACAAAGAGGGGGTGTTCATGGTGCCCCATGGTGTAAAAACCCAACTAGTGTGAACAATAAGTATATATTGAAGTGTCTTGGGGGTTTCCAGTGTCCCAGGTGACAGGGGAGACTATGATCCTAGGTACTAGTTTGTCATGCATAGGAGTGAGAAAAGCTGCTGTGTCAGAGTGAAGTTAACATCTTATGTGTCAGATGAGGTATCAATTCAATTGCATAGTTACCCCTAGTAGAAATGTGATAACACTCTCAGCCTGTAGTAGTAGCTGGTTCCCTGTGTGGGAGTAGAGCTAAGCTCTCTGGTTAGACAAGGGGAGACATACAAAACGTAGCATTAGTGAGGCAGGGTGAGAAGGATGTACTTAGCTTGGTCAGATGAAGCGCTCAGGTCTCACTGGGATTTGTTGGTGCCGTGTGGATTGCTGACACAGCCGTGTCTAAGCTGGAGATGGGCAGGTGCAGTCGGGAGCAATCTCCCTTATATCCAGGCGGTCCGGTGGCAAGGCCGGAAATGCCGCCGGACGCCGGCGCATGCGCATTGAGGGCGGGTGACGTCACCGGAAGTGACGTTACGCTCCGGGGGGAGTATTTGTATGGATTGTCATAGCAACCCTTGGAGACAGGGAAGCTAAGACTCGGTGCTACCGATTGCTATTGCACGCAGCCAAGGGACCGAGGTTCAGTTAGAAAGTGGTAGAACTGCTGAAGGAAGAATCGGTGTGCAGGAGGGGAGGTGGGAAAAGGAGGAGAGGAGGAAAAAAGGAAAAGATCATGTTATTCCATGGTGCTATTGGTAGAGCCTGGAAACTCCTGAGTGAAGTGTGTATGATCAGATGCAAATGTCATGAAGCATTTTGAGCCCTATAGTATTAGGCTACATTGTACATTGAACATGGGATGCATACAGATAATATCTGCTCTTGGTTGAAAACATTACAGTACAATACATACATACATTAAATCTGTATGACATTATACTAAAGCCCTGAAAAAGAAACAATGAATGGAGAAAAACAATCAAACTCAGGATGGAGTCCAAATAATAGAGGGGTCCAAATAATAAGGAGGGGGGGGAGGAGGAACACAAGGGGGGGGGGGGGGGGTGTTTATACAACCTATAAATGTCCTGCAAGCTACGTTATGTATATTCGAGTCTTACCCCTCAGGAAGAGGAACACTGAAGACGACTACAGGAGAAGCTACTACGTGTTTGTCTAGAAAAAAGGGAGAAAAACATAACGTTTCTCAACTACGCTTCCAGGTGTTGGAACAAGTCCACAGACCCAAACGGGGGGGTAATCATATCCAATTATTACGCCAAAGGGAAACCTATTGGATTTATACTCTTGACACACTGACACCAAAGGGTCTCAACCGCGAGATAGACTGGCTAATATGAATGTGGTTTTTCTCCCTTTTTTCTAGACAAACACGTAGTAGCTTCTCCTGTAGTCGTCTTCAGTGTTCCTCTTCCTGAGGGGTAAGACTCGAATATACATAACGTAGCTTGCAGGACATTTATAGGTTGTATAAACACCCCCCCCCCCCTTGTGTTCCTCCTCCCCCCCCCCCTTATTATTTGGACCCCTCTATTATTTGGACTCCATCCTGAGTTTGATTGTTTTTCTCCATTCATTGTTTCTTTTTCAGGGCTTTAGTATAATGTCATACAGATTTAATGTATGTATGTATTGTACTGTAATGTTTTCAACCAAGAGCAGATATTATCTGTATGCATCCCATGTTCAATGTACAATGTAGCCTAATACTATAGGGCTCAAAATGCTTCATGACATTTGCATCTGATCATACACACTTCACTCAGGAGTTTCCAGGCTCTACCAATAGCACCATGGAATAACATGATCTTTTCCTTTTTTCCTCCTCTCCTCCTTTTCCCACCTCCCCTCCTGCACACCGATTCTTCCTTCAGCAGTTCTACCACTTTCTAACTGAACCTCGGTCCCTTGGCTGCGTGCAATAGCAATCGGTAGCATCGAGTCTTAGCTTCCCTGTCTCCAAGGGTTGCTATGACAATCCATACAAATATCCCCCCGGAGCGTAACGTCACTTCCGGTGACGTCACCCGCCCTCAATGCGCATGCGCCGGCGTCCGGCGGCATTTCCGGCCTTGCCACCGGACCGCCTGGATATAAGGGAGATTGCTCCCGACTGCACCTGCCCATCTCCAGCTTAGACACGGCTGTGTCAGCAATCCACACGGCACCAACAAATCCCAGTGAGACCTGAGCGCTTCATCTGACCAAGCTAAGTACATCCTTCTCACCCTGCCTCACTAATGCTACGTTTTGTATGTCTCCCCTTGTCTAACCAGAGAGCTTAGCTCTACTCCCACACAGGGAACCAGCTACTACTACAGGCTGAGAGTGTTATCACATTTCTACTAGGGGTAACTATGCAATTGAATTGATACCTCATCTGACACATAAGATGTTAACTTCACTCTGACACAGCAGCTTTTCTCACTCCTATGCATGACAAACTAGTACCTAGGATCATAGTCTCCCCTGTCACCTGGGACACTGGAAACCCCCAAGACACTTCAATATATACTTATTGTTCACACTAGTTGGGTTTTTACACCATGGGGCACCATGAACACCCCCTCTTTGTATATACTACTTGGGAGGTAACATCACTTGACCCTGTTCCAACATAACACTATGGTAATATATCACCCCCACTGAGATACCATTGCTGTATATTGCTGCCCTGATTTAGGTCCATTCAATTTCGCAGGAACCTTCCAAACAAGGACACCCTGCATACCCTGTATACCTACTTGGTGATCATCTATATCTCTAGCCTCAACATCATAGGGTATGTCTAGCCACATTAACATATCTATACCACCTCTATCGCAATACCTCTATGAATCCACTATTACGGTTGATTATCTCGTTCTCTCTGATCCTTTGATCCCCGCCAAGGTAATATTCCTGGGCCTTCATCATTGTTTATATTAACTCACAACATGAGACATTTTCTTTTTCTTTTGTACATATGTTGATCCTTACACTGAAAATTTGTAAAAAATTTTTGCAATTTTCTTGTCACTCACTGTAAATATTTTTCATGTTTTTTCAGCGACTCTGTGAACAAGGCCAGTACTCTGGCCGAAACGTTAGCCTGTCGCTTCACCTAAACCTTGTGAATAAACTGCTCACTTGATATAAACTCTGCCATAGCACGTGTGCATTGATGTTCAATATCTTAACCAGTACTGATTGTCGGCCAAGATGTTCTGAACGCGAAGGTCACGAGCCAGGCAGCTTACCATAAAGTCAGCCATGTGCGCCAGACTCTTAACAGCCATCACTTCAGTATCCAGACCAACACGATGACTGAACATGCTGTCCTCCTCCTCCTCCGCCTTTTCCTCCTCATCATCTTCCCTGTCCTCTGGCCAGCCACGCTGAATCGAGGGTATGACTGGTGTGCATGTCATATCCTCAATTTGGCCAGAGAGTTGCTCCATGTCTTCATCCTCCTCCTCCTCGTCATAGTCCTCCACTGCACGTTGTGATGAGATGAGGCTGGGCTGTGTGTTTTCACCCACACCCACTACTGTTTCTTGCTCCAAGTCATCGCGCTCGGCCTGCAATGCATCCTCTTTGTTTTTCAGCAGAGACCGTTTTAGAAGGCAGAGTAGTGGTATGGTGACGCTAATAATGGCGTCATCGCCGCTCACCATCTTGGTGGAGTCCTCAAAGTTTTGGAGGACGGTACATAGGTCGGACATCCATCTCCACTCCTCAGGTGTTATGTGTGGAGTTTGACCCATTTCCCGACGGCTTAGGTGATGCAGGTAGTCAACAATTGCCCTCTTCTGCTCACATATCCTGACCAACATGTGCAGAGTTGAATTCCAACGCGTGGGGACATCACACACCAGTCTGTGGGCCGGAAGACGCAAACGGAGCTGAAAGCCGGCAAGGCCGGCTGAAACAGCAGGTGACTTGCGAAAATGTGCAGACAGACGGCGAACTTTTACCAGCAGTTCAGACAGCTCTGGGTATGACTTTAGAAACCTCTGAACCACCAGGTTGAGCACATGGCCCACGCATGGAACATGCGTCAGCTGGCCTCGCCTCAAAGCTGCCACCAGGTTCCGGCCATTGTCACACACGACCTTTCCTGGCTTTCGGTTCAGAGGTGTGAGCCAGTGATCTGCCTGCTGTTTCAGAGCTGTCCACACCTCTTCTGCATTGTGGGGTTTGTCACCTATGCAGACTAGCTTCAGCACAGCCTGTTGCCGATTCGCAGAGGCAGTGCTGCAGTGCTTCTAGCTTGGGACTGGTGTGGAGGGTACAGTGGATGAGGATGCGCAGGAGGAGGAGGAGGAGGCTGAAGAGCATGACATTCCTGAACTGTAGAGTGTCGGTGAAACCCTGACAGAGGTAGGGCCTGCTATCCTTGGTGTGGGAAGGACGTGTTCCATCCCTCGCTCAGACTGGGTCCCAGCCTCCACAATATTAACCCAGTGTTTTGTCAAGGACATGTAGCGGCCTTGCCCACAAGCACTTGTCCACGTGTCTGTGGTTAGGTGGATTTTGGCTGAAACAGAGTGGTTCAGGGCACGTGTGATGCTGTTGGACACGTGGTTATGCAATGCGGGGACGGCACATCTGGAGAAATAGTGGTGGCTGGGGACCGAGTAACGTGGGACAGCAGCCGCCATCAGGTCGCAGAATGCTTCCGCCTCCACCAGCCAGAAAGGCAACATTTCTAGCGCTATGAGTCGCGAAATGTGAGAATTCAGGACTGTGGCATGTGGGGCGTTGGCAGCGTATTTGCGCCTGCGTTCAAAGGTTTGCTGAATGGACAATTGAACGCTGCGCTGGTACAAGGACGTGCTTGATGGTGGTGTTATTTGTGCGTGGGCAACTTCAGGTGCAGGGCCGGAGGCTTGTTCGCGGCCAGCATGTACAGGGGATTGGCTCGCACGCACAACACGTGAAGACGTAGCAGTGACATCAGCAAGCACCGCTCCTCGACTCTGTTGTACTTCCCACAAAGTCGGGTGCTTGGCTGACATGTGCCTGATCATGCTGGTGGTGGTCAGGCTGCTAGTTTTCGTACCCCTGCTGATGCTGGCATGGCAGGTGTTGCAAATGGCCTTTTTAGAGTCATCTGGAGCCAACTTAAAAAACTGCCAGACTCAGGAAGACCTAACATTTGCACAGGCACCTTGAGTCGTGTTGTTGTTCCGGGGAACGGTTGCCTGCCTTCTGTCTGCGGACCCGACCCTGCTTCAAACTGCCTGTTGGGATGCTACGCCTCCCTCCCCTGTGCACTGCTGTCCTCGCTCTGCATATCCTCCTGCCAGGTTGGGTCAGCTACTGGATCATCCACCACGTCGTCTTCCTCTTCCTTGGCTAATCGCTGGACTGCTCCTCCTTCTCCTCATGTGCCACCATGATGACCGTTACAATAGTTAGGCTGTTGTTTCAGGTATACCCCCAGTGGTAAATTTTTACGCCCATTCTTTTAGAATGGGCATTACAACGACAGGATACCCGCTCCTTTTCAATGGGAAAAATGTTTTGAGGCCCTCCTGCACGTCTCTATCCAGGGACAATATGGAGCCTCCCAATTTTTGGCTGCCCTATCAAAGGGCTATACTACAATACACCCACTTCCTTACAATGGGCACTTCAGATATACAGGCCCTCATGCATGTCTGTATGCATGGGTCATTGTGGAGCCTCCCAATTTTTGGCTGCCCTGCCAAAGGGCTATACTACAATACACCCACTTCAGGTTTACAGGCCCTCATGCACGTCTCTATCCAGGGGCATTGGTGAACCTCCCAATTTTGGACTGCCCTGGCAAAGGAAAATACTACAATAGACCCAGTTCCTCAAAATGGGCACATTATGTCAAGACATGGCTTCATGTACGTCTCTTCTCAGGGTCATCGGAGTGCCACACAATGTTTTCACGTAAAATCTTTCATGTAATCACAAAAGTAACATACACCAGCTGTATCTCACTATTGGGTATGTGCCCTTAACATTTCCACCCTAAATATTCATTTTGGTGTCATTTTGGAAAGTTTTCTGGTGACTCCGTAAAATTGGCGTGAAACTCGGACAACATTGTTCACAGCTGTGACTTTTGAGTGAGAAATGCTTCCAGGGGTCTTCCCCATGGTGTTGACATGTCATTTGAGCACTGTTCTGAGACTTTTGTGACATTTTTAGGGTTTCTACATGCTGCCGGCAGTCATTTCTTAAATATACTCGTGTCTCCCATAGGATAACATTGGGCTCGGTACTCGGGCCGAGTACACGAGTATCTCGGGATGCTCGGCCCGAGCTTCGAGCACCCGAGCATTTTAGTACTCGCTCATCACTATACCTTAATAAAACTTTGTAAAAATTCCTGAGATGTCTTAAAGTGTCGACTTGTTTCAAACTGCAGCTGTTCTTTTTTGCAGCACAGCACGGCTTAAGGTTTGAAGAGGAATACCTACTTTTCTTCATACTTCATGGAACATTTTAGCAATTTTTAATATGTCTAACTATAGGAATACATATTTAAACCTCAAGTGACGTACTATCTATTGTCTTCTGTACAGTTGTGGCCAAAAGTATTGACACCCCTGCAATTCTGTCAGATAATACTCAGTTTCTTCCTGAAAATGATTGCAATCACAAATTCTTTGGTATTATTATCTTCATTTAATTTGTCCTCAATGAAAAAACACAAAAGAGAATGAAGCAAAAGCAAAACATTTATCATTTCACACAAAACTCCAAAAATGGGCCAGACAAAAGTATTGGCACCCTCAGCCTAATACTTGGTTGCACAACCTTTACCCAAAATAACTGCGATCAACCGCTTCCGGTAACCATCAATGAGTTTCTTACAAATCTGTGCTGGAATTTTAGACCATTCTTCTTTGGCAAACTGCTCCAGGTCCCTGATATTTGAAGGGTGCCTTCACCAAACTGCCATTTTTAGATGTCTCCACAGGTGTTCTATGGGATTCAGGTCTGGACTCATTGCTGGCCACCTTAGAAGTCTCCAGTGCTTTCTCTCAAACCATTTTCTAGTGCTTTTTGAAGTGTGTTTTGGGTCATTGTCCTGCTGGAAGACCCATGACCTCTGAGGGAGACCCAGATTTCTCACACTGGGGCCCTACATTATGCTGCAAAATTTGTTGGTATTCTTCAGACTTCATAATGCCATGCACACGGTCAAGCAGTCCAGTGCCAGAGGCAAAGCAACCCCAAAACATCAGGGAACCTCCGCCATGTTTGACTGTAGGGACATTCTTCTAAAACATTTTAGGCTTTCTCAGGTAAGTATTGGCAAACTCCAGCCTGGCTTTTTTTTGTCTCGGGGTAAGAAGTGGGGTCTTCCTGGGTATCCTACCATACAGTCCCTTTTCATTCAGACACCGACAGATAGTACGGGTTGACACTGTTGTACCCTCGGACTGCAGGGCAGCTTGAACTTGTTTGGATGTTAGTCGAGGTTCTTTATCCACCATCCGCACAATCTTGCGTTGAAATCTCTCGTCAATTTTTCTTTTACGTCCACATCTAGGGAGGTTAGCCACAGTGCCATGGGCTTTAAACTTCTTGATGACACTGCGCACGGTAGACACAGGAACATTCAGGTCTTTAGAGATGGACTTGTAGCCTTGAGATTGCTCATGTTTCCTCACAATTTGGTTTCTCAAGTCCTCAGACAGTTCTTTGGTCTTCTTTCTTTTCTCCATGCTCAATGTGATACACACAAGGACACAGGACAGAGGTTGAGTCAACTTTAATCCATATCAACTGGCTGCAAGTGTGATTTAGTTATTGCCAACACCTGTTAGGTGCCACAGGTAAGTTACAGGTGCTGTTAATTACACAAATTAGAGAAGCATCACATGATTTTTCTAAGGGTGCCAATAATTTTGTCCACCCCCTTTTTTATGTTTGGTGTGGAATTACATCCAATTTGGCTTTAGGACAATTCTTTTTGTGTTTTTTCATTGAAGACAAATTAAATGAAGGTAATAATACCAAAGAATTTGTGATTGCAATCATTTTCAGGAAGAAACTAAGTATTATCTGACAGAATTGCAGGGGTGTCAATACTTTTGTCCACAACTGTATATACAGTGCCTTGTGAAAGTATTTGGCCCCCTTGAACTTTTCAACATTTTGCCACATTTCAGGCTTCAAACATAAAGATATAAATTCTAATTTTTTGGGGAATAATCAACAACAAGTGGGACACAATCGTGAAGTGGAACGAAATTTATTGGATATTTTAAACTTTTTGAACAAATAGAAAACTGAGGCGTAGGGCGTGCAATATTATTTGGCCCCTTTACTTTCAGTGCAGCAAACTCACTCCAGAAGTTCAGTGAGGATCTCTGAATGATCCAATGTTGTCCTAAATGACTGGTAATGATGAATAGAATCCACCTGTGTGTAATCAAGTCTCCGTATAAATGCACCTGCTCTGTGATAGTCTCAGGGTTCTGTTTCAAGTGCAGAGAGCATCATGAAGACCAAGGAACACACCAGGCAGGTCCGAGATACTGTTGTGGGGAAGTTTAAAGTCGGATTTGGATACAAAAAGATTTCCCAAGTTTTAAACATCTCAAGGAGCAATGTGCAAGCGATCATATTGAAAAGGAAGGAGTATCAGACAACTGCAAATCTACCAAGACCCGGCCATCCCTTTAAACTTTCATCTCGAACAAGGAGAAGACTGATCAGAGATGAGGCCAAAAGCCCCATGATCACTCTGGATGAACTGCAGCGATCTACATCTGAGGTGGGAGAGTCTGTCCATAGGACAACAATCAGTCGTACACTGCACAAATCTGGCCGCCTCTATGGAAGAGTGGCAAGGAGAAAGTCATTTCTCAAAGGTATCCATAAAAAGACTCCTTTGAAGCATGCCACAAGCCACCTGGGAGACACCCAACATGAGGAATAAGTGGCTCTGGTCAGATGAAACCAAAATAGAACTTTTCGGCCACAATGCAAAATTATGTTTGGCGTAAAAGCAACACAGGCCATCACCCTCAAAACACCATCCCTACTGTCACACATGGTGGTGGCAGCATCATGGTTTGGGCCTGCTTTTCTTCACCAGGGACAGGGAAGATGGATAAAATTGATGGGAAGATGGATGGAGCCAAATATAGGACCATTCTGGAAGAAAACCTGTTGGAGTCTGCAAAAGACCTGAGACTGGGATGGAGATTTATCTTCCAACAAGAGAATGATCCCAAACATAAAGCAAAATCTACAATGGAATGGTTCAAAAATAAACGTATCCAGGTGTTAGAATGGCCAAGTCACATCCAGACCTGAATCCAATGGAGAATCTGTGGAAAGAGCTGAAAACTGCTGATCACAAACGCCTCCATCCAACCTCACTGAGCTCCAGCTGTTTTGCAAGGAAAAATGGGAAGAATTTCAGTCTCTCGATGTGCAAAGCTGATAGAGACAAACCCCAAGTGACTTGCAGCTGTAATAGCAACAAAAGGTGGCGCCTCAAAGTATTAACTCAAGGGGCCGAATAATATTGCACGCCCCACTTTCAGTTTTTTATTTTTGAAAAAAGTTTAAAATATTCAATAAATTTCTTTCCACTTCACAATTGTGCCCCACTTGTTGATTCTTCAAAAAAAATAAATTAGAATGTATATCTTTATGTTTGAAGCCTGAAATGTGGCAAAAGGTTGAAAGGTTCAAGGGGGCCAAATACTTTACAAGGCACTGTATTTAAACCTCAAGTGAGGGACTATCTAGTGTCTCCTGGACTATATTATGCTAAAGACAAGCAGCTTCCATGCAAGTATCACATCCAGGTCCTCGCCACCTCCTGCCAACTCCAGCTCAAAAACATTTCCTGGATTCGCACTTTCCTTGACCATGACTCTGCTAAAACACTTATTCCTGCTCTCATCATCTCCCACCTTGACTACTGCAACCTCCTGCTTACTGGCCTCCCCGATACCTCCCTTGCACCTCTCCAATCTATCCTAAACTCTGCTGCCTGACTAATTCACCTGTCTACACACTACTCTCCTGTCTCCCCCCTCTGCCAAACCCTTCACTGGCTCCCCACTTCTCAGAGATCCCAGTTTAAAACACTAACCATGACATACAAAGCCATCCATAATCTGTCTCCTCCATACATCTCTGACATGGTCTCCCGATACCTACCCTCATGCACCCTGCGAAACTACCAAGAGCTCTTTCTCTACTCCCCTCTCATTTCCTCCCTCCACAACCGCATACAAGATTTCTCCCGTGCATCTGCTATACTCTGGAACTCTCTCCCCCAACACATAAGACACTCACCTACCCTGAAAACCTTCAAAAGAAACCTGAAGACCCACCTCTTCAGTCAAGCTTACAACCTGCAATGAGACCCGGTTCACCGTACTGTCTCACTATTGACACTACCCCCTCCTACTGTATCCCCACCGGTCTCTCTTAGACTGTGAGCCCTAGCGGACAGGGTTCTCTGCCCTCCTGTATCTGTATGACTTGATTGTCCACATATATTGTGCTTGTCCTTGTCTGCCCTTTCCATATGTAAAGCGCCATGGAATCTAATGGCACTATATAAATAAATAATAATAATTAAAAGGGTTCTGCAGGACTATTTTATTGTTTTACTATGGGCCTAAGAACTAAAAGGCAGGTAGTTTCCACTCGGCGGCAGTACAATTCGGTCACTGACTGCTCTTGTTGTGGATTCTGTTGGTTCACGTTAACAGAACAAATCTTCTTTTTCCACTCAACTCTGTTGATGGGGCATGACTGCCAGCATTATGTTAAGTCACTAATTCACAGCTGCTCCATGCAGTTAGGCAGCGGGAAGCTGGCTGTCAATTAGCATGATGTCAAGGAATCCTGTCCCATCAACAGAGCAGAGTGAAAGAGAAGTTGCTGCTCTGTAGATGTAACTTCAAAAGAATTAATAGAATTTCTATTCAAATCTTTTTATTGAATTTTTGAAAGAAAAGAAAATCACAGATTACAAATTATAGACGTTAGAGTTGATTTGTCCAATCATACAAATGCATTATAATACAAGTCTATTATAAGGTTACATGAGTTGACAATCTTACTTCTAATTCGTAGAATTACTTACAGGAGCGATCTTTGGCAACAGAGATCTGGGTCAGGCAGATAGTTAGCAACTACCTGCCTGTTAGGTCTTAGACCCATAGTAAAAAGATAAAGTCCCAGATAACCCCTTTAACTCCTTGCCGACACAGGACGTTATACAACGTCCTGGGTCAGTAAGGGGGCTTTGATGTGATCTCCGGCGCGGAGCTCACATCAAAGCACTGACATCTCAGCTGATTTCATCAGCTGAGATGTCGGGGTAACAGCGCCGATCGGATCCGGGATCCAATCGGCACTGTTAATCCCTTGGATCCCGCCGTCAATCTCTGACAGCGGGATCCAAGGCGGCCGCAGCGGGGAACGCGCTGTTCCCCGCCTGCTCCTGAGATCCTGCGATAGTATCGCGGGATCTCCAGTGCTCATGTGACAGCCCGGGGTCCTAGCTAGACCCCGGATGCTGTCACACCGCAGGCACTGCCAACCACAACAGGTCTGCGATTCTGAGAGACACAGATGAGCTGCAGCTCATCTGTATCTCCCAGAAAGGATCGGACTGTGCAGCAAGGTGCCTCCTAAAGGGGCAGTGTAAAAATAAGAATCAATGAAAAAATAAAGTTTTTAAAAACCTGCAAAAAAAAAAAATATATATATATATAAAAGTTCAAAACACACCCCTTTTCCCCCAATCACAATAGAAGTATTAAAAAAATTTAAAAAATAGACATGTTTGGTATCGCCGCATTCAGAATCGCCCGATCTATCATCATATTAAATCCGTTAATGAGAGCCGTAAACTCCGTAACGGAAAAAATGGTCCAAACGCCAAAATTCCATTTTTTAGGTCGCCGCAACATTGCTATAAAATGCAATAACGGCTGATCAAAACAGGTGATCCCTCCAAAAATGGTATCATTAGAAATTAGCTCAAGACGCAAAAAAAAAGCCATCACGCAGCCCCAATCCCGAAAAATTAGGACGTTACGGGTTGCAGAAGATGGCGCAAAAAGTCAATTTTTGTTTTTTTCAAACTTCAGAATTTTCTTTCACCACCTAGATACCAATAAAGGTATGCATGTTGGGTGCCTACGAACTCATACCGACCCGAGGCATCACCCTGTCATGTCGGTTTTACCAGATAGTGAACATGGCGACTAAAATACCCAAAAAACAAACGTGTTATTGCACTTTTTTTGCGATTTAACTGCATTTAGAATTTTTTTGCAATTTACCTGTTCACTATATGGTAAAATAAATTATTGCATATGAAAGTACATCTCGTCCCACAAAAAACAAGCCGTTATATGTCTATATTGATGGAAAAATAATAAAAAAGTTATGGCTCTTGGAAGCAGGGTAGCAAAAAACGAAAATAAAAAATGAAAGATTCCCCGATCATGAAGGGGTTAATGATAACTAAAGATGAGTGAACCTTTCAAGGTTCGGTTCGGTTTGGGTTGCCAAACTTCTCGGTGTTAAGCAAAACTGTTCGGGTTCGGAGTTCGGGTGATTTATGTCTGAAAAGCACTGGAGCGGCATCCCTGTGGTCAGGTGCAGTTAGTGCTTTTGGCCCAGTCTGAGCCGCACGCAGTGTTTGATCGGCTCACATTGGGCTTAAAAGCAATTTTTGGGTGTAGCGTGTGTCCAAAATTAATTTGAAACCCCCCCCCCACCCTTTGAAGTGTTTTACTTATGACTGGCTGTATGTGGGCGGAGAGCTGAACTGTCAATCAGAGACTTCCATTGAGGTTCGGGTCAAGTTCGGAATCACAAGGAGTTCACCAAAAAATTCGGCTTCCTCCGAACCCAAACGTCAAAAGGTTCCTCATCACTAATAATTAGATCAGACTATAAAGCAGTAAGTATTTTTTATTTCTTATCATTCTAGTGATACACTGTACCACGGATACTGACATTTTTGATGGGTGACGACAACAGACCTTTTGAGAATTACTAGAAAAACCCTTGCAGTAAAGTAAACCTAAGAGCTTTTCAGAGTGTGTCTTGGGAGTTCATTTTGATACATTTTCACGAAAATTAGAATTCCGATTACTTTTTAAGATTCGCGTTTCCATTAGCTTAAGAGAATAAGCCGTGTGTGTTGCGAATCTTTGCTTTAAAACTATATGATACATACTTTAAAACCAATTTACATAGCACAGTAAATTACCTTCTAAGTAGGCTATGTAGACTTTTAATGTGCCATTTGCAAAACCCCATGGATAAAGCATACTTGTTCTTGATCATAAAATGTGCAAATTATTACAAAAGTTAAAAGTATAAAACACCGGTGAGTGTTGAGAATGAGCTATTGCAAACTTTTTAAAGAAAAGCATTGCACTTTTAGTGCACTTTCCGTGAGCCGTACCGTTCTCATGTAAGTTTGGACTTTTTTTCTGTTAGGTAGTTTACAGATCTGAATAATTGATTTTATATCTTGATAGATCAGGAATTTCTGAATGCGGCAATACCAAATATGTGTATTTTTTTTTTATTTTTAATAATTGTATTTTCAATGGGGCAAAAGGGGGGTGTTTTAAACTTTTATGTTTGATTATATTTTTACAAACCTTTTTTTTTTGTCTTCACTCTGCCTACTAAGGGGCCTCAGTGCTCCATATTCCCATAATTTCCCCTGTTTTCCAATAGGCTACAGCATATCTAAACACAGGGGAAATGATCACTCCCTTCCGGTGATGTCACTGGAGGATCTCCGGCAGGAAGTGATTGTAGACAGCTTATGGGGTCATCAGATGACCCCGGGCTGTAAAGGTAACAGACGGAGGTCCCGTGATCGTATCACGGGTCTTCCGATCTGTGCAGAGAATGGCGCGATCCCCACTGTGTTGCTTTGGATCACGTTATCAGTGAATCACAGCGTGACTCAAAGGGTTAACCGCACCGATCCAATCACTGATTCTATCAATGCTGTTTGCTATACATCTCAGTTGATGATATCAGCTGAGATGTGTAAGGGAGGATGCGAGCTCAGTGCGTGGGCTCGCATCAGGTGGCGGGACATGGCCAAGTATGTGAAGGGATTAACTACCACTTACAATGAGTTGTACCTTTTGTAGGGGGCATGTTTTGGTACAGTCACAAAATTGTTAAAATTATAGTTAATTTTATTTTGAGGAGTGCAGAAAAGAAGTAAGGAATTCTGCTTCAGTCTTGATATTTTTTTTCCATACACTGAATATACTGTACATTGTGCTTTAACTGTATTGATACCAGGCCAGTATTTAAGTGCTGGAACTAGAGAACTGCACATATATTTTTCTTGGGACTCCAATAGTGAAAACAAAAATACCTATTTATGCCATATAGGTGATATCGGGCTGCCAGGATGTAATCTTTCTTTAGCTTTGTTGCAAAAATATGGAAAAGACTTGGCAGAGAAGGGAGAGAAGGCTCTGCCATCCTGAGGACAGTCCAAGGTTTTAGTGTCCAATGCGGCTGATTAGCGTTAGCTTAGAAGGTTCCTGTCAATCGTGTGATCTACTCAGATGGAGCTCCCAGTGGTTATGGCTGATTGGTTTATACCGTATTGGTTGAACATACATAGATATACAAAACACATATCGCTATAATGTCCTTTAAGTATGGCTGGGGTCACACTTTGAAAGGCAATTGCGGCGATTACATCCAAATCCGGATGCGGTAACCGCAATTGCCTTCACACACATTTTTATGGAAAAATGTGCGTATGAAACCACAATGCGGTTACCAGGTTGCTTCGGATGTGTAATCCAGAGCAATGCGGTTACCGTCTACTTTGTTCATCCCTGCTGCCGCAGGGATGAACAAAGTGTTAAATGTTATTAAAACATTAAATATTAATTGTACCTGTGGGCAACATGTCTCTATGGGGTGCCCACCCCCCCTAGAGGCATGCTGTCTATTCCTGTGGCCATGTGAGGGGTTAATGCCGGCAGTTATACCATTGACGGCCTTTGCCGGCTTTGTACAAATTTATTAATGAAGCCACGGCTCCTGACAGTAAAGTAGATACGGTACGTAATGTACGTATAGTATCAGCCGCTGTCGTGGGTCCTGAAGCAGTAGGTCTATGGCGGTGCGCTGCCCATAGATCTAATGTAACTGCTTACAGGACCCTGGACAGCGGCTGATACTATACGTACATTACGTACAATATCTACTCTACTGTCAGGAGCCGTGGCTTCATTAATAAATTTGTACAAAGTCGGCAATAGTATAACTGCCGGCATGAACCCCTCACATGCCCACAGGAGTGGACAGCATGTCTCTAGTGGGGGGGTGGGCACCCCCTAGATACAAGTTGCCCACAGGTACTATTAATATTTAATGTTTTAATAAACATTTAACACTTTGCTCATCCCTGCGCCAGCAGGGAAGAACAAAGTAGACGGTAACCGCATTGCTCAGAATTACACATCCCGAGCAATCCGGTTCCCACATTGCGGTTGCCAGAACCGCTCCGAGAACTGCAGCCTACATGATTTTTTGCGCAGGCTGCAGATCCGGAGCTGGTAACCGGATTGCATGTAGAGCAATCCGGTTACCATAATGGGCTTCTATGGGGAGTGTTTCCTGATCCGGTTTTGAACTTTTTTACAGCTCAAAACTGGATCAGGTTTACGAAATCCTGCCGCATGTATGACCCTAGCCTATTTTTAAGATGGTCTTAACCTTATTGTATGTTGGGGCTTTTATTATGGGGTTTTCCATCTCTTATTGTTTAGCAGAGAGCTTAAGAATCAGATGACTGATGATCTTGGACAGTGTAATGATTGTCTTTGTAATGTGAACTCATCCTTATTCATGGATTAACAAAGCATTTTGGCCCTAAGTCATCAAAGTTTTTACATGTAACACACTTTGAAAAGTGACAACATTTATGTGCAAAATTGTGCAAAATTGGGTGACTTTTGGTGTTTTCATGTCAGTCCCAGCCAGCTCTGTCACAGTAGGCATAATACAGGTGGATAGGGCGTGTCAATGACCCCCATCTAGTTCATTCATGATCTAAATTGACAATGCCAATCTTATTTAATCAGTTCCTCAGTGTTATTAAGGGAAAAATAGTAAAAGCTCATGGCATTGGTTTATATTCTGTATAAGCGAGGCCTGTGTACGGTATCTCTGTTCATAATCAATGGGCAATCTAATATATAAAGTTGAGTGTGTGCATGTACAGTGCAGACCAAAAGTTTGGACACACCTTCTCATTCAAAGAGTTTTCTGTATTTTCATGACTATGAAAATTGTAGATTCACACTGAAGGCATCAAAACTATGAATTAACACATGTGGAATTATATACTTAACATAAAAGAGTGAAACAACTGAAAATATGTCTTATATTGTAGGTTCTGCAAAGTAGCCACATTTTGCTTTGATTACTGCTTTGCACACTCTTGGCATTCTCTTGATGAGCTTCAAGAGGTAGTCACCGGAAATGGTCTTCCAACAGTCTTGAAGGAGTTCCCAGAGATGCTTAGCACTTGTTGGCCCTTTTGTCTTCACTGTGCGGTCCAGCTCACCCCAAACCATCTCGATTGGGTTCAGGTCTGGTGACTGTGGAGGCCAGGTCATCTGGCGTAGCACCCCATCACCATCACACCTCCTCCTCCATGCTTCATGGTGGGAACCAGGCATGTAGAGTCCATCCATTCACCTCTTCTGCGTCACACAAAGACACGGTGGTTGGAACCAAAGATCTCAAATTTGGACTCATCAGACCAAAGCACAGATTTCCACTGGTCTAATGTCCATTCCTTGTGTTCTTTATCCCAAACAAGTCTCTTCTGCTTGTTGCCTGTCCTTAGCAGTGGTTTCCTCGCAGCTATTTTACCATGAAGGCCTGCTGCACAAATTCTCCTCTTAACAGTTGTGTAGAGATGTGTCTGCTGGTAGAACTCTGTGTGGCATTGATCTGGTCTCTAATCTGAGCTGCTGTTAACCTGTGATTTCTGAGGCTGGTGACTCGGATGAACTTATCCTCCGCAGCAGAGGTGACTCTTGGTCTTCCTTTCCTGAGGGGGTCCTCATATGAGCCAGTTTCTTTGTAGCGCTTGATGGTTTTTGCAACTGCACTTGGGGACACTTTCAAAGTTTTCCCAATTTTTCGGACTGACTGACCTTCATTGCTTAAAGTAATGATGGGCACTCATTTTTCTTTACTTAGAATTTGTATTATGGCAAGAAAAAAGCAGCTAACAGTCTATTCAGTAAGACTATCAGCTGTGTATCCACCAGACTTCTAAACAACACAACTGATGGTCCCAACCCCATTTATAAGGCAAGAAATCCCACTTATTAAACCTGACAGGGCACACCTGTGAAGTGAAAACCATTTCCGGTGACTACCTCTTGAAGGTCATCAAGAGAATGCCAAGAGTGTGCAAAGCAGTAATCAAAGCAAAAGGTGGCTACTTTGAAGAACCTAGAATATAAGACATATCTTCAGTAGTTTCACACTTTTTTGTTAAGTATATAATTCCACATGTGTTAATTCATTGTTTTGATGCCTTCAGTGTGAATCTACAATTTTCATAGTCATGAAAATAAAGAAAACTCTTTGAATGAGAAGGTGTGTTCCTACATTTGGTCTGTACTGTATGTGTGGGTGTGTATGTATATATCAAGCCCTGCCCACTCCATATAGACACGCCCACTCAACATATTCACGCCCACTTTGCATAGCCCCAACCACTATCCACTCCGCATAGCCACACCCACTCCACAAAGCTGAGTGTAAGTGTGTGTATGTATCAAGCCCTGCCCACTCCACATGGCCACTCCACATAGCCACACCCACTCTATATTGCCACAGTCTCTCTACAACGCTCAATGTGTTCATAGCCATGCCCACTCCACATAGCCATGCCCACTTTGCAGCCTGCATCTCCACATGATACACCCAGTGGTTTATGGGAACTCAGCACCCGGGTGTTGTTCGGGGGTGCTGTCTCGGTGGCTGGTGCCCGAGCCAGTAACACTGATAGTCAACTGGTAAAAATAAATAAAAAGGAAATAAAATGTCTCATGACGCCACCTGCAGTGTCTGGTGATGCTCACCAGCGCCGCTATCAGACCACCGGGGACCGTGGTATTGCAGCTTGGATGGTATGGCTCCCTGCAGGTGGAGCTGGGTCCACGGGGCAGGATGATGAAGTAGCACTTGTTGTCGTAGTACTGGATGTGGTCAAAGCAGCTGTGCAGCAGTGTGTGTGGAAAGGAGACACTGAGGCCTTTAGGCTCTTTACGGGTACTTTACTGGTCACTGGTTCAGATGGCACTTCAGTTGACAGTTTTCACATTCTTTATGAGTGTAGCTGGCTGGGTAGTCATTAAGGAGAATAAAGTCTCTGTGAGGCTCCCGTGATGTA
Source organism: Allobates femoralis (assembly GCA_033576535.1). Classification (NCBI taxonomy): domain Eukaryota; kingdom Metazoa; phylum Chordata; class Amphibia; order Anura; family Aromobatidae; genus Allobates; species Allobates femoralis. The sequence continues at coordinate 47,685,153 of JARQOC010000006.1, forward strand.
CCTACTGCTGTCTTTCTCTCGTCCAGCTGCTTTCACTTGCACCTCCTTACTATCCTTGCGCTGCTTGTCTACCAGGCCCGTTGGGTGATATGAGGTACCCTTCTTCTCTTTAAGGGGCTCAACCAGCTTTGGTGATCCTGGTGGGGCTGCATGTTTTGGACGGGGGGTCGGAGCTGATAGTTCGGCCCTCAACTGGCCGGTGTTGACAGCTCAGGGGTGAACTCACCTGTACCGCGACTCGGAACCGGCACTCCATTTGTGGACTAGGATTCCCCCAGACCTGTCCAGTGGTCTGGCACTGGGTTTCCCCTTTCTTTCCTGGGTTGCCTTTTCCTCTCAGGCACCCTCCCTGGGTGACCCCTCTAGGGCTCCCTCCTTGCTTCGCTCCTCAGACTAGACTAAGACTGTCTGTGTGTTTCCCACTCTCACACTCTGCTCTGAACTCCTCCTACCAGGACTGGACTGGGTCTCTTTCCAAAGGATTTAACCCTGTAGTCCACTGCTCTAGAGTGTGTGCATTCAGGATGAGAGCCTCAGGTTGACTTTACACTCCCCAGTGACAGGAATACCACACACTCTGTTGTGGGTGCAGTACCCCTACTGTGGTGCACTTACCAGTGGGGCGCCACACACATATCCCCACCTCCTCGATAGACCCACCTAAGGACTATGTGGAGGGGTAGAGCTATGAAGGGGCAAGGCTATACATGGGGTTGGCACTATGAAAGGGGCAGGGCTACTGGGAGGCGTGGGGCTATGTGTAGGGACAGAGCAATGAAGGGGTAGGGCTACTGTGAGAGACAGGGCATGAAATATACACAAATACCTACATTACCATATATGGGTGACATTGCCATATATGCACGATATTACCATATATGAGCATTACAACCATATATGGGCATTACGCCCGGGCAATGCCGGGCTCTACAGCTAGTTGTTTAAAGAGGCTGAAAAAACACATCTCTCACACATTCCTGGGACAACCACTGATGGAAGCTGCAAAATATAAAAGGGGGGGGGGACAAGAGGCGCAATAGTGCCCTATCACTAGTGACACTAGTATGTAGATGGTGGTGCTGTGTGGCCGCTCACCTGGTCCAGTTGTGGTCCCCACAACTGGTTTGACTGCGTTTAGGAATCAATGTTCCAAGCTGCTGCAGGACCTCCACCTACCACTGGATCGTGGTATATTCCAAGAAAGATGATGGGAGTGATGGTGTGTCACGGTCCGCGCTGCTTCTGGATAAAAAACTCACCAAAGAGCCCAGCAAACTTTCATCCTCTTTATTCCTTAATCCAACGCGTTTCAGCGCCACAACCCGGCGCCTTCCTCAGGGATATATCCCTGAGGAAGGCGCCGGGTTGTGGCGCTGAAACGCGTTGGATTAAGGAATAAAGAGGATGAAAGTTTGCTGGGCTCTTTGGTGAGTTTTTTATCCAGAAGCAGCGCGGACCGTGACACACCATCACTCCCATCATCTTCACTGATGGAAGCTGGTATCTTCAGCGGTGTGTGGTGGCCTCAAGAGGTGGAGCGGTCCATATCAGCTGTGTCTATTCAGGACTGCAGGAAATCAAAACCAAGTCATATCTACACTAGAGTTATGGAGACCAGAATAATGAATTAAATAAAGTCAGCAAATCAACAGAATTTCAAAGCTGGATATATTATAAAAGGCAGAAGATGCTTGTTAACATTGCGAGTCTGAGTGCTTATTATAGAAAAGACTATATGTTCCAAAAGATGGCTGAAATGTAATTCCCTATTCTGTAAATATTTTCATAACAATGTTATTCTAGACAAATATCTTATACTTCACATCGAGTCATTGGTGCTCTAATGACCTGTAATTCATCCATCTACAGTGACATGTAAAAGTTTGGACACCCCTGGTCAAAATTAAGCAATTAACAGTTAAGCAAGCTAAAGATAAAATGGTTTCTAAAGGGCATAAAGTTAAAGATGTCATGTTTCCTTTATATTTTCGGCACAAACAAAGGTATTTTCATCTTTTACATTTTAAAAATTGCAAGAAGGAGAATGGGCCGATGTAAAAGTTTGGGCACCCTCGGAGATCTGTGTCCTCGGATAACTTTGACCAAGGTTTCAAACCTTAATGAGCCTGTTAGGGTTATGACGTGTTCCCTGTCTATCATCATTATTAAAGGCCAGGTGATGCAAATTTCATAATATAAACCCAGCCTCCTCTAACCTTGAACCCAAAAACAGCAGCCATGGGTTCTTCTAAGCAGCTGCCGAGCACTCTGAAAATTACAATGGTGGAGGCGCATACAGCAAGAGAAGACTATAAGAAGATAGCAAAGTGTTATCAAGTTGCTCTTTCCTCTTTTTGAAATGTAAGGGAATGAGCGACGCTCCAGCGATCTCGACAGTGATAACGATCTGGCCGGGATCGTTGGAGCGTCGCTACCTGGTCGCTGTGGAGCTGTCAAACAGGTGTGGCACTCCTGCTGGGGATTGTCACATGACAAAGAGGGATTTACACTTTGGTACACACAGCACACAACACCTTCCACCCCAGACCTGAAGGGGGAGCTCTACTTGCTGCTTTAAGCAAGTTCCCTTATAAGGATCCAGGCCTGTGGGGAGGAGTTAGTTAGTCTGCTCTGAGCAGTGAAGAGAGCAGTTAAGTCCAGTGGAGGAGCCTAGAGAAGATGCTGGAAAGACACGGTTGCTGGGCAAAGCAAGGCCCAGAACAAAGGGACTGACCCGCTGTGGAACACCCCAGAGAGAGGCACGGAGGCCAGTGGAAGGAGCAGTAGGTCATAAAAGGCACCAAATCTAGGATCCCTTTAGCTCACCCGGACACCAGAGTCCGAACCTGCAGAACATACACTGAAGCAGGAAAAGCCTGGAGAAACCAGGAGGATCTATTCTCCTTAGGTTATAACTTAACTAGCTGTGAGCCCGATGCAAATGCATCGGGTGTCTAGAATATTTTAAATTTTTTTTTAACATTTTCAAATAATCCCCATAGAAAGTATAGGGGGACTTGCGGCAGGTGCGGTTTTGCACTTGCGGCAGGTGCGGCGGCGAAATAAACCGCGGCTGACTGCGTTTTTTTTCGCGGCCGCACCTGCCGCAAGTGCAAAACCGCACTTGCCGCACCTGCCGCAAGTCCCCCTATACTTTCTATGAGGATTAGCGCAACCGCGCCGCAAGTGCAGCGGTTATGCGGCAATCGCGGCAGATGCGGTTTTTTCACCGCATCTGCCGCGATTTTGGCGGACATATGGGATGCGGACATATGGGGGGGGTGTGGTGACAGCGGGGGGGGTGTGTGTGTGGACATCGGGGAGTGTGGTTACAGGAGAGGCTCCGGAGCACTGTGTCAGCATGTGCTGACAGCAGCGGCTCCGGAGCGGGATCGGAGCGGGGGTGTGCGGACATATGGGGGGGATGTGGTGACAGGGGTTGGGGGTGTGTGCTGACTGCGGCGAGGGATCGCACGTGGTGACGTCACAGAGTGACAAAGGCACGGTCTTTTGCGGGGTCCGACACTGAAGTGCCTACGGAATTATATAGTAGATAGAATACATACAGCAGTACCGGTGTGCAGCGGTGCCAGTGTGCAGCGGTGCCAGAGTCCAGGAGGAGACAGCAGGCGGGTGCGGTCAGGGGGGCCGGGGGACAGTGGCCGGGTGCGTTCAGGAGCAAGCACAACAGCGGGCAGAAGGGGGCTGGTGGAATAACAGCCATGTGCGGGCAGGAGGAGGCTGAGGAAGAGCGGCCAGGTGCGTGCAGGAGGGGGCCGGAGGACAGTGGCCGGATGCGGGCAGGAGGGAGGCAGGGAGACAGCGATCGGGTGCGGCAGGAGGGGGTCAGGGGAACAGCGGCCATGTGCGGGCAGGAGGGGGCCGGGGAACAGCGGGCAGAAGGGGGCTGGGGAACAACGGCCATGTGTGGGCAGGAGGTGGCCGAGGAAGAGCGGCCGGGTGCGTGCAGGAGGGGGTCGGGGAACAGCGGCCGGGTGAGGGCAGTAGGGGCGGGGGGGCCTTCCTGGCCGCACCCGGCCGCTGTCCCCGGCCCTCTCCTGCCCGCAGCACTGTGCTTAGCAGTTTACAGCAACTCAGTGGTTAGCAGACTTTATGCGGCTCAGTGGTTAGCAGAGTATACGGCGGCTGAGTGGTTAGCAGAGTATACAGGGTCTCAGTGGTTAGCACAGTATACGCTGGCTCAATAGTTAGCACTGTAAACAGCCTCAGTGGTTAGCACTCTATGGTGGCTCAATGGTTGGCACTGTATATGGTGGCTCAATAATTGGAGCAGTAATGTGACTCAGTGATTAGCACTGTATAGGGTGACTCAGTGGTTAGCAGAGTATACGGCGGCTGAGTGGTTAGCAGAGTATACAGGGTCTCAGTGGTTAGCACAGTATACGCTGGCTCAATAGTTAGCACTGTAAACTGAGCCTCAGTAGTTAGCACTCTATGGTGGCTCAATGATTGGCACTGTATATGGTGGCTCAATAATTAGAGCAGTAATGTGACTCAGTGATTAGCACTGTATAGGGTGGCTCAGTGGTTAGCACTGTATAGGGTGACTCAGTGGTTAGCACTGTATAGGGTGACTCAGTGGTTAGCACTCTATGGTGCCTCAGTGGTTGGCACTGTATATGGTGGCTCAGTGGTTAGCACTGTATATGGTGACTCGGTGATTAGCACTGTATGGTGCCTCAGTGGTTGGCACTGTATATGGTGGCTCAGTGGTTAGCACTGTATGCTGGCTCAGTGGTTAGCACTGTACAGTGGCTCAGTGGTTAGCACTGTAAGGTGGCTCAGTGGTTAGCACTGTATGCTGGCTCAGTGGTTAGCACTGTACAGTGGCTCAGTGGTTAGCACTGTAAGGTGGCTCAGTGGTCAGCACTGTACGGTGGCTCAGTGGTAAGCACTGCACGGTGGCTCAGTGGTCAGCACTGTTCGGTGGCTCAGTGGTCAGTGGAGGACGGAGGGCAGAGTGGTCAGCGGAGGACGGAGGGCAGAGTGATGAGCAGAGGACGGAGGGCAGAGTTTATCAGCGGAGGACAGAAGGCAGAGTGACCCTAACGCACTTCCTAACGCAGGAAGGAGGCAGAGTGGTCAGCGCAGGAAGGAGGCAGAGTGTATACACACACACACACATACAGTATACACATATATACAGCATACACACACACACATATACAGTATACACACACATATACAGTATACACATATACAGTATACACACACACATATACAGTATACACATATATACAGTATACACACACATATACAGTATACACACACACATATACAGTATACACACACACACATACAGTATACACATATATACAGCATACACACACACATATATAGTATACACACATATACAGTATACAGACACACACATATACAGTATACACACACATACAGTATACACACACATACAGTATACACACACATATACAGCATACACACACACATATACAGTATACAGACACACACATATACAGCATACACACACATATATACAGTATACACACACACATGTACAGCATACACACACATATATACAGTATACACACACACACGTATACAGTATACACACACATATACAGCATACACACACACATATACAGCATACACACACATATATACAGTATACACAGACACGTATACAGTATACACACACATATACAGCATACACACACACATATACAGCATACACACACACATATACAGTATACAGACACACACATATACAGCATATACACACATATATACAGTATACACACACACGTATACAGTATACACACACATATACAGCATACACACACACATATACAGCATACACACACACATATACAGTATACAGACACACACATATACAGTATACACACACGTATACAGTATACACACACACGTATACAGTATACACACACATATACAGCATACACACACACATATACAGCATACACACACACATATACAGCATACACACACACATATACAGCATACACACACACATATACAGTATACACACACACATATACAGCATACACACACACACATATACATACACACACACACACATATACAGTATACACACACACATATACAGTATACACACACACACACACACATATAATCTCACTCTTCAGTGCAGACTTTGTATGAAGAAGGCGCAGATCTCCTCTATCTCTGTGATTAGAGCTGTCTCCTCAGCTTTGCAGCATTTTCGGTCCCCTGAGGACTACATCTCCCATCATGCACTGCGGCTCCTCCCCTGTGATGCTGTGATCCTGGAAGCGGTGAGGAATCTAAGGGGGAGGTGGCATCCAGCCTATCATTGTGTGATTGGGGTGGTCCCCTTGGGCTTGTTCGGGCCACCCCTGGGCTCAGCACATAATGGATGCGGCTGGGGCCGGGTGTGTGGTACGGACACGCCCCTTAGTTACCCGACCGCGGCCTTGGTTACCAAGCTCTCCGGGGAGAGTGGAGGGGAGACCGGGTAGCGTGGAGGGGAGACAGGGGAGCGTGGAGGGGAGACAGGGGAGCGTGGAGCGTGGAGGGGAGAGCGGGGAGCGTGGAGGGGAGACAGGGGAGCGTGGAGCGTGGAGGGAAGAGCGTGGTGACGTCACAGTGTGACATATCCACGGCGTGCCGGGGTCCGACACAAAACGTGCTACGGCAATTATATAGTAGATAGAGACACTCAAACCTGACCAAGCACAGGACCAGGGGCCCAAGAGGAGTGTAGGGACCCCACTGAAGGCCCCCATTGTTGGTTAAAGAGTAAAACCCTGAGAGGGAAGGAAGTGGCGAGTTCAGTTAGAGGCAGAACTTACCCCAAACCACCGTACACAGTAGCAGAGGAGGTCTCACAACTCTAAAGGTGAAAATCCCAAATTGCACTGAGAACCTGGTTATCCTCTTGGACTGTACCTGTTACCGGACATGCGTAAAAAGGTACCGGAACAAAGACTTTTGTGTGTGTGAGTCTGCTTCCCCGCCGCTGCCCACGGTGTTCCCTGAAAGCCGCTACTACGACTCTCCTTATCCATCCCCGCTGACCTGAGGTAAAGCTCTAACTGTGGGGAGCTGTACTAAACTGAACTACACCACTATCACCTCAGTGGCCAGCCGCAGTGCTAGTATCCACCGTTACGAGGAACCACAGGTGGCGTCACGACACTACTACCCCCATCCTCATCACCATTCCCCCTAATTCCCACCACTCAGGGTCCAGGGCATGGAATCGGGAACCGACCAGCCGTGATTCCCCATCAAAGCAGTCGTCTTGTCTCGGGATCCGAGTACCCCCTACCCTGTTGACCGCCTCACCAGAAGATCTCCTAAGCGACCATGGACCAGGGAGCCACCTCCACATCGCTGGAAGCGGGAGGACACTGGTAACTATGATAAACAGCGGGTATCTAAGCAGCGCCTGCTGCCTAGATACCCGTTGTTTACCATGGTTACCAACCTGTGAGATCGCTGATCGCTGGTCTCTCGCTGTCACACGCAGCGATGCAGCGTTCCCAGCGGGAGCGCAACGACCAAAAAATGACCCAGAGCACTTTGTAACGATCAGCGATCTCACAGCAGGGGCCTGATCGCTGCTAAGTGTCACACATAACGATCTCATTAGCGAGATTGCTGTTACATCACAAAACCTGTGACGTTACAACGATCTTGCTAACGATCTCGTTATGTGTGATGGGGGCTTAACTCTAATGTTACTAATGAGTTATGTAAAAAGAAACATTTCACTAATTGTAACAATTCCTTTGTTGTGTATCTTTACAATGTGATTGTGGCCCCAATATTTGGGGAGAAACACACTAGCAACCCATGGTAGAATGAACATATATAGGTACGATATTTTCCTTGGATTATGAATCATAGTCTGTCATGACATTTGTTGTTTAACTATCAAATGAATCCTGATTCTTAATCTTGGAACAGATCCCTATTCATGTTACTAATAACAGATCTTTTATTTATCACCACTATATCCAGATGACCCTAATGAATCTATTGAAAATACCAAATAATGTGATATGTATTACATTTTATGAGGTTCATAATTTTTTTATTATAATTTTTACAGTAATTCTGACAGTATTTATATGTATACTAGCTGTAGTCTCCGGCTAGAAACTGTTTTTAGTTATAAGAAAATAGAATAGGGTAACAAAGTCTTGCTTCTCTCTGCTGAGATGCACAGGCTGCAAATGTAAGACAGGGGCTACATGTGGGCAGAGATTATAGTACAGGGGCAATGTGTGGGCACAGGGTGTAAAACAGGGGCTATGTGTGGACACAGGCTGTAATACAGGGGTTAAGTGGAGCATAGGATCTAATACATGGGCTTTGTGAGGCACAAGCTGTAAGTGTAATACAGGGACTATGTGTGAGCTATTAGTGAAATATTGGGGCTATGTGTGGGCTCCGGGTGTAATAAAGGGGTACATGGGACTCAGCCTCTAATACAGGGGCTATGTGTAGGCACAGGCTGTAGTACAGGGGACTATGTGTTAGCTCCTGCTCTAATACAGGGGGCTATTTGTGAGCTTCTGATCAGGGGCGTAACTACAGTAGGTGCAGGGGTTGCGACCGCAACTGGGCCCTGCAGCTTAGGGGGCCACAAAAGTCCCTTTGGCCCATAGAAAAATACTAATATTATTAAAGATTTGCAATAATTGGGGGCCCCGTTGGAGCTTTCGCATCGGGGCCCCTGAGCTTGAAGTTACGCCACTGCTTCTGATGTAATACAGGAGGCTATGTGCGGCCTCCTGCTGTATACTGGGGGCTGTGTACAGCCTCCTCCTGTATACATGGGACTGTGACGGACTTCGCCCAGGGGCTGGTGACGTCAGCCAGTGCAGGGCCCCCTGATACAGGCAGCGGCACAGGAACGTTCCGACCTCGGAAGTTCCGTGTGCCCTCCAGCCACTCCCCTCCACCCTCTGCCCTCCAGACACTAGCACACATACCGGGGGGGCAGGGGGGGCCCATTGCCCGCCACCTCGGGGGGCCACAAAAGCCCTGGGGGTACCCGTGCTCCCTGCCACGCGCCTGGAGAGGAGGGAGGGCGGGACTTCCTCTCCTGCAGCTCTGCCCGCCCCTCCTCTCCTGCTACAGTACACCTGATGGCCGGCCCGCGGTGAGTCTGCCCTGCTGGCTCCAGCAGCCTCTGCCCTACCGGCTCCAGCTGCCTCTGCCCTACCGGCTCCAGCTGCCTCTGCCCTGCCCTCTGCCCTGCCCTCTGCCCTGCCCTCTGCCCTGCCCTCTGCCCTGCCCTCTGCCCTCCAGCCTCCTCTGCCCTGGCCTCTGCCCTCCAGCCTCCTCTGCCCTGCCCCTGCCCTCCAGCCTCCTCTGCTCTGCCCTCTGCCCTCCAGCCTCCTCTGCCCTGGCCTCTGCCCTCCAGCCTCCTCTGCCCTGGCCTCTGCCCTCCAGCCTCCTCTGACCTGGCCTCTGCCCTCCAGCCTCCTCTGCCTTGGCCTCTGCCCTCCAGCCTCCTCTGCCCTCCAGCCTCCTCTGCCCTGGCCTCTGCCCTCCAGCCTCCTCTGCCCTGGCCTCTGCCCTCCAGCCTCCTCTGCCCTGGCCTCTGCCCTCCAGCCTCCTCTGCCCTGGCCTCTGCCCTCCAGCCTCCTCTGCTCTGGCCTCTGCCCTCCAGCCTCCTCTGCCCTGGCCTCTGCCCTCCAGCCTCCTCTGCCCTGGCCTCTGCCCTCCAGCCTCCTCTGCCCTGGCCTCTGCCCTCCAGCCTCCTCTGCCCTGGCCTCTGCCCTGGACTCTGCCCTCCAGTCTCCTCTGCCATTCAGCCTCCTCTGCCCTGGCCTCTGCCCTTCAGCCTCCTCTGCCCTGGCCTCTGCCCTCCAGCCTTCTCTGCCCTGGCCTCTGCCCTCCAGCCTCCTCTGCCCAGGCCTCTGCCCTCCAGCCTCCTCTGCCCTGCCCTCTGCCCTGGCCTCTGCCCTCCAGCCTCCTCTGCCCTGGCCTCTGCCCTCCAGCCTCCTCTGCCCTGGCCTCTGCCCTGGACTCTGCCCTCCAGTCTCCTCTGCCCTTCAGCCTCCTCTGCCCTGGCCTCTGCCCTTCAGCCTCCTCTGCCCTGGCCTCTGCCCTCCAGCCTCCTCTGCCCTGGCCTCTGCCCTCCAGCCTCCTCTGCCCAGGCCTCTGCCCTCCAGCCTCCTCTGCCCTGCCCTCTGCCCTGGCCTCTGCCCTCCAGCCTCCTCTGCCCTGGCCTCTGCCCTCCAGCCTCCTCTGCCCTCCCCTCTGCCCTGGCCTCTCCCCTCCAGCCTCCTCTGCCCTGGCCTCTGCCCTCCAGCCTCCTCTCCCAGTCCTCTGCCCTCCTGCCTCCGCTCTCCTCTCCCAGTCCTCTGCCCTCCTGCCTTAGCTCTCCTCTCCCAGTCCTCTGCCTTCCAGCCTCCACTCGCTTCTCCCTGTCCTCTGCCCTCCAGCCTCCGCTCTACTCTCCCTGTCCTCTGCCCTCCAGCCTCCACCCTCCAGCCTCCGCTCTCCTCTCCCTGTCCTCTGCCCTCCAGCCTCCACTCTCCTCTCCCTGTCCTCTGGCCTCCAGCCTCCGCTCTCCTCTCCCTGTCCTCCAGCCTCTGCTCTCCTCTCCCTGTCCTCTGCCCTCCACCCTCCGCTCTCCTCTCCCTGTCCTCTGCCCTCCAGCCTCCGCTCTCCTCTCCCTGTCCTCTGCCCTCCAGCCTCCGCCCTCCTCAGCCCTCCAGCCTCTGCTCTCCTCTCCCTGTCCTCTGCCCTCCAGCCTCCGCTCTCCTCTGCCCTCCAGCCTCCACTCTCCTCTCCCTGTCCTCTGCCTTCCAGCCTCCACCCTCCAGCCTCCGCTCTGCTCTCCCTGTCCTCTGCCCTCCAGCCTCCGCTCCCCTCTCCCTGTCCTCTGCCTTCCAGCCTTCACTCTCCTCTCCCTGTCCTCTGCCCTCCAGCCTCCGCTCTCCTCTCCCTGTCCTCTGCCCTCCAGCCTCTGCTCTCCTCTCCCTGTCCTCTGCCCTCCAGCCTCCTCTCTCCTCTTCCTGTCCTCTGCCCTCCAGCCTCCGCTCTCCTCTCCCTGTCCTTTGCCCTCCAGCCTCCGCCCTCCAGCATCCGCCCTCCTCTGCCCTCCAGCCTCCGCTCTCCTCTCCCTGTCCTCTGCCCTCCAGCCTCTGCTCTCCTCTGCCCTCCAGCCTCCACTATCCTCTCCCTGTCCTCTGCCCTCCAGCCTCCACCCTCCAGCCTCCGCTCTTCTCTGCCCTCCAGCCCCGCTCTCCTCTCCCTGTCCTCTGCCCTCCAGCCTCTGCTCTCCTCTGCCCTACAGCCTCTGCTCTCCTCTCCCTGTCCTCTGCCCTCCAGCCTCCGCTCTCCTCTCCCTGTCCTCTGCCCTCCAGCTTCCGCTCTCCTCTCCCTCTCCTCTCCCTCTCCTCCGCCCTCCAGCCTCCACTCGCTTCTCCCTGTCCTCTGCCCTCCAGCCTCCGCTCTACTCTCCCTGTCCTCTGCCCTCCAGCCTCTGCTCTCCTCTGCCCTCCAGCCTCCACTATCCTCTCCCTGTCCTCTGCCCTCCAGCCTCCACCCTCCAGCCTCCGCTCTTCTGTGCCCTCCAGCCTCCGCTCTCCTCTCCCTGTCCTCTGCCCTCCAGCCTCTGCTCTCCTCTGCCCTACAGCCTCTGCTCTCCTCTCCCTGTCCTCTGCCCTCCAGCCTCCGCTCTCCTCTCCCTGTCCTCTGCCCTCCAGCTTCCGCTCTCCTCTCCCTCTCCTCTACCCTCCACCTTCCGCTCTCCTCTCCCTCTCCTCCGCCCTCCAGCCTCCATTCGCTTCTCCCTGTCCTCTGCCCTCCAGCCTCCGCTCTACTCTCCCTGTCCTCTGCCCTCCAGCCTCCGCCCTCCTCTGCCCTCCAGCCTCCGCTCTCCTCTCCCTGTCCTCTGCCCTCCAGCCTCCGCTCTCCTCACCCCTCCATATGCAATGTACAGTATGTGTGTATATGTGTGTATGTACGCACTTCCGTCACTTTGTCCACACTTCCCTCAACTTTGTACACACACATACACACACACACTCCGCTATACTTACCACCGGATCCAATATAGCATCCAAGATGTCTCGCAAATCTACCCGGACAACATATTGGATCCAGTCGTCCGGGGGCGGCGACATGTCGACTCAGGATCCAGGTGGCGGGGAAGACGCAGGGTCGGTGCTAAGTATAGCGGAGTGTATGTGTGTGCTGACCACTCTGCCCACGCCGCTGCGCTGACCACTCTGCCCACGCCGCTGCGCTGACCACTCTGCCCACGCCGCTGCGCTGACCACTCTGCCCACGCCGCTGCGCTGACCACTCTGCCCACGCCGCTGCGCTGACCACTCTGCCCACGCCGCTGGGCTGATCAATCTCACCGCACTCACTGCTAACCACTGAGCCACCCCACTCACTGCTAACCACTGAGCCACTGCACTCACTGCTAACCACTGAGCCACCGCACTCACTGCTACCCACTGAGCCACCGCACTCACTGCTACCCACTGAGCCACCGCACTCACTGCTACCCACTGAGCCACCGCACTCACTGCTAACCACTGAGCCACCGCACTCACTGCTAACCACTGAGCCACCGCACTCACTGCTAACCACTGCGCCACTGCACTCACTGTTAACCACTGAGCCACCGCACTCACTGCTAACCACTGAGCCACCGCACTCACTGCTAACCACTGCGCCACTGCACTCACTGTTAACCACTGAGCCACCGCACTCACTGCTAACCACTGAGCCAGCGCACTCACTGCTAACCACTGAGCCACCGCACTCACTGCTAACCACTGAGCCAGCGCACTCACTGCTAACCACTGAGCCACCGCACGCAGTACTAACCACTGAGCCACCGCGCAGTGCTAACCACTGAGCCACTGCGCAGTGCTACCCACTGAGCCACCGCGCAGTGCTAACCACTGAGCCACCTCTATACACACAATTAATTTCACCGCACTCCCCTAACTATTACTAAATAAACTATATATGGATTCTAGACTACCCGATTCTTTAGAATCGGGCTGCCATCTAGTATGTATATAATCCTTTATAATGTTTGTGGATTATTTTCATAACATACCTGATGAAAAGGAATTATTTTTCCTTTATTACATCACTGGCAGCACCTGGTGTCTCCTTTTTACCATTATTTTTCATACACCCCTATAGATAAAGAAGCAATGGCCTAGCAACAATCTGAGAGCATTCTGCGATGGCTACACTTCACAGGAAATTCTAATTGTCCCCTCCCAATGACCCCAGCTTAGAAGAAAATCTATAAATTGCGTGAAAACAACTCCAGCTACACATACACATTGGGGGTGTATGAAGGGAAAGACATACAAATTGTTCCTCCAAAATGTCTCTTTGGCTGGCTTCACATTTGCGTTTAAGAACGCAGCGTATGTTGCGGATGTAAAAAACTAAATCCGCATGCGTATTGATTACCTATCTTTATAATAGGGTACGCATTCATACGCAATGACATGCGTTTGCATGCGTATGTATGCGTTTGCGTACATGTGCGTTTATTTTTTGCCCCCTCTGGACGCAACAAGCAGCATTTTTTGGCGCCTTAAAAATCTGCAAGCATCCGCATGCGTACGCTTGCGTATAAAAAACGCATTATTGTTAATAGGTATGCAAGCGTCCGCGTGGTCTTGCGGATGTCTGCGGTTGAAACGCATGCGTTTTCTCCCCATGGGCGTTTCTGGCAAAAACAAACATGTTTGACCCAAAAAAAAGATAAGAAATTCTGTAACGCATGCGGACAAAAAACGCATACGCATTGTACAAACACAAGCATACTCACACAAGCGCTGCGTTTATTTTAAGCATTGCGTATATGCATGCGTACGATATGTGCAGTGTTTGCATGCAGATGCATGCGTTTTTGCATGCGTATACGCATGCGCATTATACGCTGCGTTCTCAAACGCAAATGTGAAGCCAGCCTTTCTCAATGAACATAGCAGTGAAAATTGCCTGTGACCTGTATCACGCCTGGGCGAGGGAACATCTGGTGTGTGGCGCAAACACAAAGTAAAACACCAGGGAAAATGACAACGGAAGACCCTAGCGTGAGGTAGAGGGGGGTAAGGGGTCACTACCTTCTACTCACCTGAGACTGGACCCTGCACTCCCTAACGTCCCTATACCAGTCCTTCCCACGGCAATTGCTGGCCCTGAGCTGAGGCTAGTGTGCAGGCCAGCAAGGCATCAGTTTCGCTACTACAATAAAACAACAATGGGAGGTAAGACAAACAGGTGGGAATAGACACAACAAACAGCAATCCTCAGCTGATCCAAGAGGAACTTTGCTGCAGCTGCAGCAACAAACTCCACAGCTTCTCAAGATACAGGCTCCTTCAAAGTTGTCAGTGTACAGAATATAACCAGCACTGAATAAGGGTCAAGATTGTGTTTATATAATGGAAGGGTGTAATCACAAGGTGCTACAGCTGAGATAATCTAGTTCTCAGCCAGATGGGAAAGTGTCCTTAACCCTTTCAACACTAAAAGAAAGTAAATATACTCCAATAGGTGATAGTAATCAAGCAGACAGCAGGGAGGATCTGTAGTCAATTATGTGTTGTGACCTTCTCTTCTCAGATCCCTTAGAGGTCTTATCAGGACATGAAACACCCATGACAATACCCCCCTATCTACAAGGGGCCTCTGGACCCTCAGAACCAGATTTATCTGGATGAGATGCATAGACATAATGCACCAACTTCTTGGTGTTCCCTTCTGTGTCAGGCACCACATTCTTTCCTCTGTACCATAACCCTTCCAGCATACCAAATATTAGAGAAAACGGTGAATAAAACAAGATTTGATGATTTTTGCTGCCCGAAATTCTAAATTTCCATCAACAAGAACTGGAGGTGGCAGCAAAGGTGATGGCACCGAAGATGCAAGATATTTTTGGAGCAATGACCTGTGAAAACCACCTGCTTGAGGTACATCAACACAACAAGCCACCAAGTTAATAACAGTGGCCACCTTATATGGACTGATGAACCAAGTAACAAGCTTTCATAAAGGAATTTGCAACTCAATAATCCTGGTGGACAGCCAAACTGGCACGGAGGCTCAGTGGTTAGCTCTGTACGGTGTCTCAGTGGTTAGCATTGCAGCCTTGCAGCTCTGGGGTCCTAGGCTCAAATCCCACCAAGGATGACGTCTACAAGGAGTTTGTATGTTCTCCCTGTGTTTGCATAGATTTCCCTGGGTTCTCTGGTTTCCTCCCACACTCCAAAGACATACTAATAGGATGTTTAGATTGTGAGCTCCAAAACAGACAGTGTTGCAAATGTATGTTCTATGGTGTTAATAGTGCTATATTAATTAATATTATTATCATACACACACATCCATGCATTTGTACTTTTCCATCATCATGCTCAGGTTGTTCATTACCCCCTGCCGTACAGTGAGTGGTCCTCCTTAGGAACACCTGAAGACTTCTTTCTGCTAAAAGCACATTATTGAGGGTGGAAGCCATTTGCACCAAAAAAGACTGATCACCAGTGGACTCATTGTGATGACTGTTTAACACAAACTTCACAGCTTCTCCAGAAACTGTTTTCTTTTAAAAGGTGCAACCTGTGCTGAATAGGAGTCAAGGTGTGTATACACTGTATAGTGGAAGGGTGTGGTCACAAAGTGCTGAGATACAGCTGAGATACAGACTACTTATTCTCAGCCAGATAGGAGAGGGTCCTTGACCCTTTCAGAACTAATGATGGTAAATCCAATCAAATACATGATGATAGTCAAGTGAGCAGCAGTGAGGATCTGTGATCAGTTATGCATTTTGACCTTCTGATTAGAGATGAGTGAACTGTTCAAGGTTGGTTTAGCTTGGTTCACCAAACTTCTCCATGTTCACCAAACCTTTCTAAACCCTAATGAAATCAATGGAGGCAAACTAAAGGCATAGACAACACCTTCAAAGGCTTGCTAAAAAAGCTTAAAGTAGGGGCAGACACAAAGTGGCATCAATTGACTTAAGGTAGTGTCACACGTAGCGATGTCGCCCGCGACATCGCCGAAAAGTGACGTAACAGCGATGTCGCGGGCGATATTGAAAGTGCGTCGCGCTGTGTGACAGCGCGACGCAACTGCAAATTATCGCTGGTCGCAGGTTGACAGGTTTATGAACATGTTCATAAACCTGTCAACCTGTGACCAGCGATTAGGCTGGATCGCGCCGTCTGACACTGTTGGCGGCGCGATCCAGCCTATATCGCAGCGTTCCTGAGCCATCGCTCACTGGGCTGAGCCCAGCGAGCGACGGCTCCGCCCACATCGCCGCCGCGTCACCGGCAACGTCGTGCCGTGTGACAGCTGGCCTGCGATGTCGGAAGCGAGCGTGCACCTGCACATTGCTTCTGACATCGCAGGCCAGATCGCCACGTGAGACACCACCTTAAGAGGCAGTTAGTATAATGGCACAGCATGGATGCATAGGATAGGGTCTGCATTAACAGCTTTGAAATTAAGTTAAAATTAAGAGGTGAGTGAGTGACTGGTGTAGGCGTGCCAGTCTGGGGTCCCTACTGCTATAGGCAAACCACAACAAGGGGACCCAACTAGAAGTACCCATCCCCATTTCACAAAATTTGAGCCAGATACCAAGAAAGTGGCAAGAATTGCTTCTTACTACTAATAGGGTCATGGCACAGCAGTCAGGCATAGATCATGCATGAGGCCAGGTTCACACCATAGCCTGATCAGGTCCAAGCTGTCCGGTGTAAACCAGACAGCCCCTCCCGATTTTGACATAATGCTGCCCTATGGGGCCGGATGGAACCAGATGGCAGCTATGGGCCATCCGGTTTCCGGAGGATCCGGTTGAATTCGGATTTTTCTCCCAGACACAAAAACGTTGCTTGCAACGTTTTTGTGTCCGGGGTGAAAATCTGCACAAATCGGATCTTCCCAGTTCCAGGGTGATACAGCGCTCCCTAACATGGGAGTCTATGGCACCGGATCGCCCCGGTCCGACACAAGCATCGGATCCGGGAACCGGACGCCGGCTGCTGAAGTTTAGCAGTGAGCGCTGCTAAATTTAAGCACAGAGATTTCAGGACCGCGGCTAGCTCCCCACTAGCAGCGATATTGAAATTCCTGCATCTGCAGCTGCGTTCAGCTGCATCTGGCTGCGAACCGGACTGCAGGGCATATTTGCCCTATGGTTCTGTTTCTAGATTGGGTCAAGGGCTGTCCGGTTTAGACCGGACAGCCCTGGATCTGTTAAAGGCCGTGGTGTGCACCCGGCCTGAGACAGGGTCTTGGCCAGCATTTACAGCTTTCAAATTAAATGAAAATGAAGAGGTGGGTGACAGGTGTAGGCCTGCTGTGCTGGGAGGGATGATACCTCATGCAACACATCAAACAACGTTTCTGCTCAGCCACACTCAGGTGGCACACATATCAGCTTTTTATACTATTATTGATAGAAAAATGTAAGGATAGTAAAAGGTAGATGACTGAAAAAATGTACTGGCCTGCTGGTCTGCACGATATAACATCTGCTTCTGTATTTGTGAGCCATGTGCACGGGTTTTCAGTAAGGGTAGTTTTGCAATCATATCACATTCAATATTCTTTACTAAACATTCCTTTGATTGTATTTTAAGCATATACTTTAATTCATATAATGATTGTACATCGCATTTAATCATTGGAAGAATAAAACTTATTGTTTTCCACTATAGCAACAAAAAACAACCTTGTCTAGATTTTAAGAAATTGTGTCGAAAAACAATATACCGTATATTTCGCTTTATAAGACGCACCGGATTATAAGACGCACCCAGATTTTGGAGGTGGAAAATAGGGAAAAAAATATTTGAAGCAAAAAATGACTTTGATATGACAGTCAGGCCCTGTGACCAGTCAGCGCTGGCATCTGTCTCCTTCGGATGCAGGAGCAGCATGTGAGCAACACCAATGACTTCTTGCTCCAGTGTCTGATGGCGGGGAGACAGACGCCAGCACTGACTGGTCGGAGGGCTGAGTCTCATATCAATGTCACATGGGAGATGACTATGCAACTTCTGACAATGTTGGAACCGCTGCAGCATCGTGGGTAAGTATGGTCTTTTTTAGGCTGGCTTCACACTAGCGTTCCCCTCCGGTGCTTCCTGTGGAGGGGGACCGCAAGCTGAGTGCAGGCACCGCAAGTCCCTATGTTTAACATGGGGACGCGGGTGCCTGCGCTCAGGGGCAGATTGGCATGGCACCCATTCACCGCCATGTATGATTTGTACGCATGCGTATACTTGCGCACAAATCACACACTCTCGTCCACACCCTGAATGAAACATGTGTTCCTAGTGCGGATGAGACTGTATGATTTGTGCGCATGCATCCGCCTGCGTACAAATCATACATTGCAGTGAATGGGTGCGCACGCCAATCTGCACCCGAGCGCAGGCACCCACGTCCCCATGTTAAACATAGGGACTTGCAGTGCCTGCGCTCAGCTTGCGGTCCCCCTCCGCAGGACGCCGCAGAGGGGGACACAAGTGTGAAGGCAGCCTTAATTATACAAGGGCCAAAAAGGTGAATGAGATGGGATTTGTTCATGTAGTGGCAACCCCTTTAAGAACTATAACTCCCAGCATGTACTGTAGATCCTATAGCATGCTTGGAGTTCTAGTTAAGCACAGTATTGGCAGTGTTAACTTTATTAGTGGTTATGTTACATATACATGTGCACTCACTTTAATGTATCCTGCTTTGCCATCACCCTGCTGAAATCAAGGAAGTGGCGATAGTTTGCAGATCAAGTTCTGATGTGATGTACTGTATGAGGGAGGGCCAGGGAGGGGGGTCTGTACACTGCTGAAATATGATGCTCCAGCCCTGTCTCCTAATTACAAGTCACCACAGCAGAGCTTGACCTGTAGATGCAGGATGTAGATACAGGAGCTGTACACTGGTGTTATGCAGGCTCCAGCCCTGCTCTCCATACACAGAAGCTCCTCAACTGCAGACCGAGCTTCCTGGATTTCTGCACTGTGCAGGGCTCAGCAGGACACATTACAGAGAGCACCACACTGTGATAAGGTACCGATCTCCCTGCTCTGCCCCTGACTACATGGCAGTGAATCAGCACAAAGCTCAGTGCTGATTCACTTACAGCAGCTGTGCCCCGCTCCTCCGTTCTCACTATCTCCAGCACACAGTCTCCCCAGCCACTGCAGGAAGCTGGGGAGAGACCATGTGTGCTGGCTAAGCAGCTTCTCCTGCTCCCCCTGCTCTCACCTCTCCTCGCTGTGTTCAGTGCAGAGAGGTGGGTGGAGACTGGGAGCAAGTGAAGTGAATATTTAAGTAGTTAATGAGCCGGGGACACGTGGTGCTCCTGCCGCCTGATTCTTCAGCAGGGACCATTCCCTGCCACTTCTGTCCCCACTTCACTGCTGTCCCCCCCTCCCCAGCAACTGAGGATGCTAGAATGTTATATTCCTTTTATAAGACGCACCCCCACTTTCCTCCAAAACTTGGAGGAAAAAAAGTGCGTCTTATAAAAGGAAAAATACGGGTAGGTAGGAAAAAAGTATACTGTGATTGGTCCTGTGTGAACGTACCCTAAGAATATTGCTGGTGCCACGTCTGCATCAGGGGGGCAGCGACACTTATAACATCTCTTTTGCACATACCTACAAGGACAGGCATTTTTGCAGAACTGACATCCAGAAGTCAATGGCCACAACAGAGGGTAGAGTAAACAGAGGGGGGCGTTTCACATGTGCATGACCGAGTGCACTGCCCGAATGGGGTGGGCGTGCCCTCGCTTTTCATTAAATAAAGAAATAAGCATTGCTTCATGTGGACATGTCCTATTTTAATGAAAAGGACAGGTGACCAATATCTGCTGGTTATGCACATGACCAATAAGTGCAGGTGTGACTTCATTAGTGCCACTCACCTCCTGGTGTCGCAAGCAAAGATAATTATGCACCACAAGTGGGCTCTATTTTTTGAAGAATGAGGGGCATATATTGTTCGTGGTCTGATGGGGATCGGTGTGCCAGAAAGCGTCAGATCCAGGTTTTCATGGGCACTGGGCAAAAGAGTTTCAGTGGGCCCCTTTAATACATACCATCAGGACGGCCGCTAGAAAATTCGGGGCCCCTAACTGGCAAAATTTTGAACCTTTCCTGAAACCCTGCCCAGCCCCCATCCCAGCTCTGCCTCCACCCATGCAACACATCCAACCAAAACATATGGTACAATATTATATAATATATATATACAGGGTGGTCCAAAAGTAGGTGGACAAAAAATAATAATATTTATTTTGAATTATATATAAAATTATATTTACTTAGGCCCCTTACACATCAGCGTTTTTTTTAAATCGTGGCAGATGCGGTGAAAAAACCGCATCTGCCGCGATTACCGCATACCGGCTGCACTTGCGGCACGGTTGCGGCACAGTTGCGGCAAGCCCCATACAATGTATAGGCGGGCTTGCGGCAGGTGCGGCAGGTATGGCTTTGGCACTTGCCGCAGGTGCGGCCGCGAAAACAAACCGCGATCAGCCGCCGTTTTTTCGTGGCTGCACCTGCCGCAAGTGCCAAAACCGCACTTGCCGCACCTGCCGCAAGCCCGCCTATACATTGTATGGGGCTTGCCGCAACTGTGCTGCAACCGTGCCGCAAGTGCAGCCGGTATGCGGCAGATGCGGTTTTTTCACCGCATCTGCCGCGATTTGAAAAAAACGCTGATGTGAAAGGGGCCTTACATGAGCATAGCATTGACAATTAAATCTTACATTTTAAACTGGCTCAGTTGCCCTTAGCAACCAATCAGATTCCACCTTTCATTTTCCAAAGAGTCTGTGAGGAATGAAAAGTGGAATCTGATTGGTTGCTAAGGGCAACCGAGCCAGTTTCACTTTACTCCTTGTTTGATAAATTTCCCCCTTCATAACCTTATTTCACATACTGTCCACCTACTTTTGGCCCACCCTGTATATATACAGTGTATATATATATATATATATATATATATATATGGTATATATACACACAAACACACACACTTAAGACTGCTGTGGGCTGCATACACAATAGCTGTAATCACAATGGAGACTGCTGCTGGCTGCATACACAATAGTGATGTCTGAAGACCATATAGACATTGGAGGTGGCTGCGTGCCATATACACAATGAGATGGCTGCTGGCTATATAGACAATAGAGAATACACAATAGGGACTGCTGCTGGGTGTACACAAAATAAAGAATACACAATAGAGACTGCTGCTGACTGTACACAATAGAGAATACACAATAGAGGCTGCTGCGGGCTGTATACACAATGAACACACTCTGCATTATATACTGCATAAACACAGCACCAAACTGCTTATATTATTATATTGAGGTCATAGATTTCAATGATGCTGGCGGAGTCCCTGTCTGCTGACAGAAATCACTTTAATTTTTATCCACCTATTAGAAGAGATCTGCAAAACGTAGTCAAAAGTTGTTAAATATGGAAGTTTATTGTTTATGATTGATACTTGTGTTTCCAACAAATAATAACGTAAAATACGTTTAGATATCTTTGCCCTGGCACATTCCTTCCAGAGAGACCCTCTGCAGTTTGTGTTCGTCCCTATGAAAATCTATGTATGCACCACAATGAGAAGTAAAATTGTACGAAATGCACTATGGTTGGTAGTATGTATTTAAAGGGAACCAACCACCAGGATTTATCCCCTTAAAAATCAATGCAGCATGAGATTGATGTGTGCAGCATAACATCACTATTTAAGTTTAGAGCTTGTCTTTCTACAATAACACGACCCCCCCCATCCTCATTCAGACATATCTGGGGAGGGTGGTTTCAGCTTACAGCAGAAAGACAAGCCCACAGGGGAGGAATTAAACCTAAATAGTGATGTCACGCTGCACAAGTCAGTTACCTGCTGCATAGCGCCAAATCCTGGTGGTTAGTTTCCTTTAACCTTGCATGTGCACTGTGTACTGTAAACAACACTATTTGGCATAATAGATTTTTTTTCTCTTTTAGGGTGGCTTCACACTTGCGTTCGCCTGCGCTGCGCATTGCGGCGGGCGAATGCAAATCGAGCGCAAGCACCGCCCATCCCTATGTTTAACATGGGGACGCATGATGTATGCGCTCGTCTTGCGTTCGCCTGCTGCAATGCGCAGCGCAGGTGAACGCAAGTGTGAAGCCACCCTTATTCTGCATTTTTAAAACTGATGTCAACTGATCTGTTTGAATTAAGGAATAGAAGGTGGAACTCAGCGGAAAAAGATATCCTAAAAGACTTAAAAAAGCACTCAATATTAGATTAGGTGTAAGAAGCTACAATTTCCTTCCAAATATCACAATTACTGCTTGATTGTCCCACCGCTGAGACCCAAGTATTAAGTAGTTTTTATCTAGTGTAGTGCTCTACTATGATCAAAGTTGGATTAAAACAAGGTAATTTACCAGCTATACTAAATGTTACACAGGAATCCTATACAATAATAAATGCTGGTGCATAGCCCAATACAAAAAAGTAAAGTGCTTTGGATAAAACGTGCATGTGAAGGCCCCATGAGGAAGTGAACACATTAAAAAAAGAAGAAGCAAGGTCTGCACCAATCTGTTTTAGGAAAAAGCTATTCTGGGCATACAGACATGGTATTTTAGAGTGTTGTGAGTGAAAAAACAGGCGTACTGGTGGTGCTCATTCCAGGCATTTCCACCTGCAGAAACAAAGAAAAATGGCACTCACCAGATCTTGCCTCATAATATCCTCTCTATTTCATCTTCTTAAAATTACATGCGGTGGCAGGTGGACAAACCCAGCCAGTATCAAGATGACAGCTGTTTAGGGTCAGCTCGATTCTTCTACATAGTATCAGGATGACAGCTGTTTCATGTCAGCTCGACACTTATACATAGTATAAGGATGACAGCTGTTTCGTGTCAGCTTGACACTTCTACATAGTGTTGGGATGACAGCTGTTTTGTGTCAGCTCTGCACTTCTACATAGTATCAGGATGACAGCTGTTTCGTGTCAGCTCGGCACTTGTACATAGTATCAGGATGACAGCTGTTTCCTTTCATCTCGACACTTCTACAGTATATCAGGATGACAGCTGTTTCGTGTCAGCTCTGCACTTCTACATAGTATCAGGATGACAGCTGTTTCGTGTCAGCTCGGCACTTGTACATAGTATCAGGATGACAGCTGTTTCGTGTCAGCTCGGCACTTGTACATAGTATCAGGATGACAGCTGTTTCCTTTCATCTCGACACTTCTACAGTATATCAGGATGACAGCTGTTTCGTGTCAGCTCTGCACTTCTACATAGTATCAGGATGACAGCTGTTTCGTGTCAGCTCGGCACTTGTACATAGTATCAGGATGACAGCTGTTTCCTTTCATCTCGACACTTCTACAGTATATCAGGATGACAGCTGTTTCGTGTCAGCTCTGCACTTCTACATAGTATCAGGATGACAGCTGTTTCGTGTCAGCTCGGCACTTGTACATAGTATCAGGATGACAGCTGTTTCGTGTCAGCTCGGCACTTGTACATAGTATCAGGATGACAGCTGTTTCGTGTCAGCTCGGCACTTGTACATAGTATCAGGATGACAGCTGTTTCCTTTCATCTCGACACTTCTACAGTATATCAGGATGACAGCTGTTTCGTGTCAGCTCGACACTTCTACAGATCTTCTGAGGAAGTGACCACTTGAAATGTGCGTTCGGGTGGGAGAGTGGACAGACCTGGACAACTTCTCCCTTCACATGTAAGTTTGATCAAGAGCACGTTACTTTTTGTATTGGGTTATGTATAAGCATTTATTATTGTATAGGATAACTTATAACCTTCTATCAATGTTCAGTTAGATCTGCTTGCAGTAGCATAGGGGTCTTTGAAATATTAGGACGCTACAGGCAGTTAATTTTACCCTTTAAGATTAGCCTGCTCTAACCAAATATACAATATATGTACTCTTTTTTTCCCTGATACAGTAGGCTTCTGGGTGGCCTCCTTGATCTTTTTGAGCAAAAGGTAAGACTATAATATGATAACACTAGATCCATGATAAAGGCCGAAACATTGGATCATTGTCCTCATTAATAAGCCATTCTTAGCATGCATCATATATTAAATCGCGCAGGCTGGTCCAAGACACTGCCACTCATCTAGGAACAATCAGCCATGTTGTGCTATTATCATGTCCAAAGCAACATGACTGACCCGCCGTTAAGTAGGGTGAGCAGGAAGATACATACTGCTGTAAGTTAAATATGATGTGCCCCCAGATGAAAATGATTTTTAAACTTATATATAGTGATGGAGAGATTGGAGACATGGCAAGAAGGCTCATATTGCTCCTAATAATGGAGGTAAATCCTTAACCAAGGTTCCGTTTAGGCGTCTTTATGTCCTTTGTTATGGCTGGAGAAACTCTTTGTTATATTTAGTATCATTATATTTCAGAATTCATTCTTTTTTACCATTTTTATTTCTTATTGATGACGTATTGTATGATCTTATTTAAGTGTCAATTAGGTTTGTCAATGTCTCCTTAGCTGTAGAGTTTGGAGAAACGAGGTTGTTGGAGAAAGGATTTCTCATTGCAGAAGTCATCACATTTTTCAGCTTTTTCAGCTTACTCCTGTCCATCTGGCATTTTGACAGACAAGGATTACACAGGTCCTTTTCATTGACAAGGTACAGAGATTTAACTCTTTGGATGGTTTCCTGATGCTCCTCCTCTGTTTTCTCTTGATCCTGGATTGGGTTTCTCTTTGTGTTAATCTTCTTCAATTTCGGGAGCTTGAGTATGCTGGGGGGGACTGACGTAAGTTGATTATCAAAGACACCGACTTCCTTAAGCTCTTTTAGATTCCCAAATGTAGTCGGCAGCATATCAAGTCTGTTAAGTCCCAGGTTAAGTTGTCGCAAGTTATTGAGATGGCTCAGCTCCACCGGTACACCGTTTGTGGTCAATTTGTTATTGCAAACATTAAGATGTAGGAGGTTTTGCAATTGGCCTACAGACTCCGGGAGTTTTTCTATCTGATTGCTGTGCAGGTCGAGCCATCGCAGATTGCGAAAACGATGTATCCAATCAGGGATCTTGCGTATTAAATTTCTACTGAGGTCCAACTCTTCTACGTCACAGAGTTTCAATAAGCATTTGGGAATAGCAGCAATTCCCATCTTAGACAGATCCAGCCTTCGTTTCCCATCAAATGTAATACGGATGGCATTCTTAGCTGTCTTCAAAGTGATTTTCTTACCCTTCGGTTTTGCTTTACCCTTTGGCATTTTCTGAAACGAAAAAAATATATTATTATTTAGCCTTACGTATGTAGCACCATCATATTTTGCAGTGTTTTATAGACATCAACAACACTGTCCTCATTGGGTTCACTATCTAAATTTCATATCCGTATGTCTTTAGAGTATGGGAGGAAACCCATGCAAACATGGTAAGAACATACAAACTCCTTGCAGCTATTGTTCTTGATGGGACTTAAACCCAGAAACCCGAGTACTGCAAGACTGCAGTGCTAACCACTAAGCCACCGTATAATTAAGTTACATATAATACCAAACTCTATATACAATAAATAACACAGGATCTACCAATCGCATGATGTCATAGCTACCCTCCTTCTCCTGTACAATAACAGATAACACCTGTATATACAGTAGATAACACAGGATTCACCATTCACAATAAGTGATATCACAGCTCACCTCCTCCTGCTGTACAATGACTGATAACACCTCTATATACAATAGATAGCACAGGATCCACCATTCACAATAGGTGATATCACAGCTCACCTCCTCCTCCTGTATAATGACTGATAACACCTCTATATACAGTAGATAACACAGGATCCACCATTCACAATAGGTGATATCACCGCTCACCTCCTCCGCCTGTACAATGACTGATAACACCTCTATATACAGTAGATAACACAGGATCCACCATTCATAATAGGTGATATCACAGCTCACCTCCTCCTGTACAATGACTGATAACACCTGTATATACAGTAGATAACACAGGATCCACCATTCACAATAGGTGATATCACAGCTCACCTCCTCCTGTACAATGACTGATAACACCTCTATATACAATAGATAACACATGATCCACCATTCACAATAGGTGATGTCACAGCTCACCTCCTCCTCCTGTATAATGACTGATAACACCTCTATATACAGTAGATAACACAGGATCCACCATTCACAATAGGTGATATCACAGCTCACCTTCTCCTGTACAATAACTGATAACACATCTATATACAGTAGATAACACAGGATCCACCAGTCACAATAGGTGATATCACTGCAATTTAGTGAAAATATTCAAATATAAATTATACTTTTTGTTAAGTTAAATAAGAGTGAAAATGACTCACTAAAGACCAAGACAAACATAAATGTAGCTTGAATAACACTAGGATCAAACGGACAAACAACTGAATGAAGTAGCATATAAAATCAGAGCACAGATGTGGCTCAGGATGTAAAGAATGCTGTCAGAGGGAAAAATCTAGACCAATGCTTGGACAATGCCACTATCCAGTAAGTACAGGGTGGGCTATTTATGTGGATGCACCTAAATAAAATGGGAATAGTTGGTGATATCAACTTCCTGTTTGTGGCACATTAATATATGGGAGGGGGAAAACTTTTCCAGATGGGTGATGACCATGGCGGCCATTTTGAAGTCGGC
This sequence comes from Allobates femoralis, assembly GCA_033576535.1. Taxonomy (NCBI): domain Eukaryota; kingdom Metazoa; phylum Chordata; class Amphibia; order Anura; family Aromobatidae; genus Allobates; species Allobates femoralis. The sequence goes on from JARQOC010000006.1 coordinate 47,711,934, forward strand.
CATTTTGGATCCAACTTTATTTTTTCAAAGGGAAGAGGGTCATGTGACACCAAACTTACTGAGAATTTCATAAGAAAAACAATGGTGTGCTTGGCTTTAACATAACTTTATTCTTTCATGAGTTATTTACAAGTTTATGACCGCTTATAATATGTGTTCAAAGTGCTGCTCATTGTGTTGGATTGTCAATACAACCCTCTTCTCCCACTCTTCACACACTGATAGCAACACCACAGAAGAAATGCTAGCACAGGCTTCCACTATCTTTGTACCCAATATACCACACCACATCATCAATTTTTGTGTTCCATTAGTCTTGGAGGGAACTATCCACTTTGGGTTAGTGTCAGATGGTTTTGTTTGTTAACTTCATCCATCTCATGGATCAGTGATAATACCGATGAGGGAGCATCCCATTTGCATCCCCTAGGGGACGTCATTAAGAACTGCGCTCTGGAATGTCCAGGGCCATTTTTGGGTCGCTGGTCTCCCGCTGGCACACATGCATTGGCAACGACCAGCGACACCCAGTGTGCGCCTGACACCCTGACAGATCCCAGCGATCGTCGGGTGTCAGCACATCGCTTGGTGATCGCTGGTAAGACCTGCCTGTCTGGCATCTCACCAGTGATTACATAGCGATGTTCCAGTGATCCTGGTCCAGTCAGATCGTTGATCAGGTCGCTGAAATGTTAGTATATGTAACGTGAGCTTTAGTTAGATCCTTTCGTTATGTATATCTGTCCTGTAAGATAATCATGACACAACTGCTGGAAAAGACAGATAGTGTAAATAAACAATTGAGTAACTACATTTCTTTGCAATTTTACCACACTTGGAATCTTTTCCCTTTTCCAGTACACTATATGGTAAAATGAATGATGCCATCCAAAAGTACAACTCGTCCTGCAAATAACAAGTCCTCATATGTCTGTATTGATGGTCAAATAAAAAGTTATGGCTCTTGGAAGAAGGGAGAAAAAACGGAAAATGGAAAATCTCCTAGTGGTGAATGGGTTAAAGTGGTTTTCCCATGAGCAAAGCTAATTTGAAAGTTATGTTAATCAATGCAAAAGAATATACAGACATTACTACATGGGAAAAAGTATACAGACATTACTACATGGGAAAGAGTATACAGACATTACTACATGGGAAAGAGTATACAGACATTACTACATGGGAAAAAGTATGCAGACATTACTACATGGGAAAAAGTATACAGACATTACTACATGGGAAAAAGTATGCAGACATTACTACATGGGAAAAAGTATACAGACATTACTACATGGGAAAGAGTATACAGACATTACTACATGGGAAAGAGTATACAGACATTACTACATGGGAAAGAGTATACAGACATTACTACATGGGAAAGAGTATACAGACATTACTACATGCAAAAGAGTATACAAACATTACTACATGGGAAAAAGTATACAGGCATTACTACATGGGAAAGAGTATACAGACATTACTACATGGGAAAGAGTATACAGACATTACTACATGGGAAAGAGTATACAGATATTACTACATGGGAAAGAGTATACAGACATTACTACATGGGAAAGAGTATACAGATATTACTACATGGGAAAGAGTATACAGACATAACAGCATGGGAAAGAGTATACAGACATTACTACATGGAAAAGAGTATACAGACATTACTACATGGGAAAGAGTATACAGACATTACTACATGGAAAAGAGTATACAGACATTACTACATGGGAAAGAGTATACAGACATTACTACATGGGAAAGAGTATACAGACATTACAGCATGGAAAAGAGTATACAGACATAACAGCATGGGAAAGAATATACAGACATTACTACATGGGAAAGAGTATACAAACATTACTACATGGGAAAAAGTATACAGGCATTACTGCATGGGAAAGAGTATACAGACATTACTGCATGGGAAAGAGTATACAGACATTACAGCATGGGAAAGAGTATAAAGACATTACTGCATGGGAAAGAGTATACAGACATTACAGCATGGGAAAGAGTATACAGACATTACTACATGGAAAAGAGTATACAGACATTACTACATGGAAAAGAGTATACAGACATAACATCATGGGAAAGAGTATACAGACATTACTGCATGGGAACGAGTATACAGACATTACTAAATGGGAAAGAGTATACAGACATAACAGCATGGGAAAGAGTATACAGACATTACTACATGGGAAAGAGGATACAGACATTACTACATGGGAAAGAGTATACAGACATTACCACATGGAAAAGAATATACAGACATTACTACATGGGAAAGAGTATACAGACATTACTACATGGGAAAGAGTATACAGACATTACTACATGGGAAAGAGGATACAGACATTACTACATGGGAAAGATTATACAGACATTACCACATGGAAAAGAATATACAGACATTACTACATTGGAAAGAGTATACAGACATTACTACATGGGAAAGAGTATACAGACATAACAGCATGGGAAAGAGTATACAGACATTACTACATGGAAAAGAGTATACAGACATTACTACATGGGAAAGAGTATACAGACATTACTACATGGAAAAGAGTATACAGACATTACTACATGGAAAAGAGTATACAGACATAACATCATGGGAAAGAGTATACAGACATTACTGCATGAGATCATAGATGATTCTTTGTTTTTAAAAATATTTTATCTCAAAGAAAGAATCATCTATGATCTCATGCAGTAATGTCTGTATACTCTTTTCTTTCCTCCCCGACACAGGGGAAGTGGTACAATCAGACCATGTCCCTGTATGGTCAGACACATCCATTACACAGTACATAGAAGGGACACATATATTGGGTTATCTCAGCACAGGAGATGTGGTATGATCAGACCATGTCCCTGTATGATTAGACACATCCATTACACAGTACATAGCAGGGACACATTATATAGATTATCTCAGCACAGGAGATGTGGTATGATCAGACCATGTCCCTGTATGGTCAGACACATCCATTACACAGTACATAGCAGGGACACATATATAAGATTATCTCAGCACAGGAGATGTGGTATGATCAGACCATGTCCCTGTATGATCAGACACATCCATTACACAGTACATAGCAGGGACACATATATAAGATTATCTCAGCACAGGAGATTTGGTATGATCAGACACATCTATTACACAGTACATAGCAGGACACATATATAAGATTATCTCAGCACAGGAACATTTTTTAAATATCCAATTGTGGAAATTATTATTATTCCATTGATTAAACTGAACTTTAAAATTACCTCTGTTTGTGGGAAAACCCCTTTAACATGCACACATCCTGGTGAAGTGATTGTGTTGCCTGATCAGACCTTTCTTCCTGATGTGTGTGCTCGCTGTGTTTTCCATTCTCCGTGGTGACTACAGAAAGCGTCGTCCCTCCCTAGTAACCTATGAATTGCTGTTTGCAGTTGCTGCACCCTCTGCCTTTTGCCGGACTGTTTGCACAACTTTCCCGCTCTCTCCTCCTTTGTGTGATCCTTACTGTTTGCATCACTGCACATTTTTGATATTTTGTTTACAAAGATGTAACTATAGCAATATACACCTCTACCTCTTTGCAGATGACGTATGTTTGATGTACTTACAGTAGATTTCTATATTAACTCATGGATAAATCACAGTAGATGTATATAGAGACACAGGGGCATAACTACCAGGCTAGGAGCCTGCCAACGCAAGTACCCATTTCAGCTGGATGGGCGTCCAAGCCCATATATTCAGCTAAAATGCATTATGGCGCAGGGACCCATGGAGTTCCTGTACCATGATACACGCTCATGACCATTTAGAGACTGACAGCTGATCAGCATTAGAGGAGGCTGTTAGTTAGTGCAGGGGCGGCTACAGCTGCTGCACTTGATGCTTACAACAGTGATGAAACCCGATCTGGCGCCGACCTAGTGGCTGAAACCCAAACGCTGCTGGGAGGAATACAGTTGTTATTTTCTTGGCAGTGGGTCCAATATGCAGGTACAGGGAAGGTATCAAAGACTTAATAACTCTGCAGGTTAATAACGCTGTTTCCCATTCAGGTTCCCGTTAAGAGATTGTTAAACTCTTTCTGTACTAGTAAATTTAGCTGCGCTCCTGAACACTGATGGCCACTTTGCACACACCAACTTATCTGTCCAACTTCTGACCAACTTACTGGTTGCAGTGAAATCATGGACACATTGTTCCATTGTACACAGCCACAAAATGGAGCAATGTGTCCATGATTTCACTGCAACCAGTAAGTTGGTCAGAAGTTGGACTGATAAGTTGGTGTGTGTAAAGTGGCCCTAAAGGTACCGTCACACAGGGAGATATCTCCGGCGATGTTGCCGGCAACTGAGGGGCGTGGCCAGGTTGCGGCGACATCGCCGGCGAGTTGCCTCGTGTGACAGGGCGATAATCAGGGGAAAAATCGCCTGAGTAACATCGCCAAGTTTCCCAACATTGTTGGGAAACCTGGCGATGTTGGTCAGGCGATCATGCCTGATCGCCCTGTGTAACGCGGCAACCTGCAATGTTGCGGGCGATTCCGCCTATCTACAACATTGCGAGTGATCGCTCGCTGGGTTGCTGGGCAACCCAGCGAGCGATAGCCGCGGCAACTAGCCGGCGATATCGCCGGTAAGTTGCTCAGTCTGACATCTCACCGGCGATGTTGTCAGGGATGCGCGCTCCTGCGATCGCCGGCAACATCGCCGGCGATGTCTCCCTGTGTGACGGTACCTTTATGGCGGGTTTACACGTCGCGATATCGTACTACGATTTCAATAAAAAGTCACGTGGTTCAATCGTTGGAGCCGATATCGTTCCTGCGTTGTATGGTGTGAACGTCCAATACGATGCAGGAACGATGTCAATGCGATATCGGGGATTGAATGAGCGTGCTATTCAATGCCCCGATATTGAAGGGAGATTGAAGCCGGATGGATCGTGCTGTGTAAACGCCCAATTACGATGCGATTTCATACGTCACCCATTCACTCCCATGTTAACTATGCGATCCTGGGTTGGGAGGCGGAGACATCGCACGGAGGTTGTATTCCGATATCGCAGCGTGTAAACATTCAATGCGATGCGGGAGGAACGTGCACTAATTGCGCGCTCCCGCGCCATTGAACTGCGATATCAGAACGATATTGCAGCATGTAAACCCACCATTAGAGCTAAGATCTTTTCTTTGTATTCTCAATTTGGGACTCTATTACCAGGTCCTTCACTTTACTCCATCCCAGTAATTTAGGCCTCTTTCACACTACCACGTTTTTCAATCCAAAATGGTGAAAGTGAGCCATTACGTGGCAGATGCGGTAAAACTGCCGGATCTGCCACGAACGGGCAAAAACGCTGATGTGAAAGATGCATAATCGGTGCAGAAATTCTGCAAAAAAACTCATCAAATACTCATAGTGGGAACAAGGCCTTAGTATTTCCCTCTACCATCACACTCAATGTTTAAAATGTAAGAAAGATTAGGACAAAACTTTATTACAAGTCAGTAGAGGTCCCTTTAAGAAGGACGTCACTGATCAGAATGGTATGAACATCTCTGATATGATTTTCCATGTGCATTACTCCCTAACCATATATATCTATATACATACATTATGAAGTCTATTTTGTTCTTGCGCTCATAGTTGAGAAAGCGCTGGGTTTCCTTACTTCTGCCGGACTCTGTAGCGTTGGACCTAAGAAAGAAGTTATGGCTCTTCATGCGTTGTCATCATAGATATGACAATAGTTCATTGTGAAGTCATCCATAGTAACAGAATGTTCAGTGTTCCTATGCATTTGGATGTAGTTTCCCAGTTGTAGGGCAGTAGCCATAGCGGGTGCAGAAATAGCTATTTCTTTAGTGCAGGTAGCAAATGTCACTCGGTAGGAGGTGCCCGGGTGCATCTGGGCATTGGGGCCAAGATACCTTGAGTTAAAATGCTACCCAAAAAAATTTTGATCCAAAATTGCTCAGTAATGAGTTATCTACCCTAATTTAAAATATAAAGTTGGGTTCTTTTTCCCCCATAAATGTCTTAGCTTAAAATTAGTCCAGACACTGGTTGAGAGTGGAAACCTAGTATGCAAGATGCATGCGATTATCTTGCATGCATCTCACATGACTCACCCAGAACGGCCCATGCCTCACTGAACAGGAGCGTGTCCACCAGAAGTGAGACAATACAGCATCCAGGTCATTGCAGGACCCCTGGCTACCACGGCAACACATTGAGGCCCAGTGATTATATCACGGGGCCCCTGATGCTGACAAAGAAGTATGCGGAGTACCTTGCATCAATCTCACATGACTCACCTGGAATGGCCCATGCCTCTCTGAACAGGAGCGTGTCAGCTGGTTGTGTTTCTTTGCAGCTACACGCTCCTGTCCAGAGAGGCAGGGGCCATCCCAGGTGAGTCATGCGAGATTTATGCAAGGTACTCCGCATACTTCTGTGTCAGCATCAGCGGCCCCGTGACGCAATCACTAGGCCTCAATGTGTTGCCGTGGCAGCCAGGGGTCCTGCAATGTCCTGGATGCTGTGATGTCTCACTTCTGGTGGATGCTTGACGAGTGCCTGCATCCACATAAAGTGATAATTTCTGCAGTGCATAGACATGCATCACGATGGGCTCTGGGCAGCACAAAAGAATGGACACTGCAGTGTTGACGTGCCCAAGGGGCCATGTAAAATAAAATAATGTTAAAAAAAGTTTTAAAAAATATCAAAAAAGTAATTAAAAACTAAAAGTTCAAATCACCCCCTTTTGCCCCATTGAGAATAAAGCTAAAAAAATACACATATTTGCTATCGCCGCATTCAGAAATGTCCGATCTATCAAAATATAAAATCAATTAATCTGATCTGTAAACTGTGTAATGGAAAATAAAGTTAAAATGCCAAAATTGCATTTTCTTTGCACTGAAACATTGCAATAAAATACAATAACAGGTGATCAAAACAGCGCATCTACCCAAAAATGGCACATGATCCCCCATCCTGGTACATGATCCCCCCATCCAAGTATATTATCCTCCATTCAGGGACATGATCCCCCATCCTGGTACATGGTCCCCCCATCCAAGTATATTATCCCCCATTCAGGTACATGATCCCCCATCCAGGTACATGATCTCTCATACTGGTACATGTTTCACCCATCCAGGTATATGATCCTCCATCCAGGTACATAATCTCTCATACTGGTACATGTTTCACCCATCCAGGTATATGATCCTCCATCCAGGTACATAATCTCTCATACTGGTACATGTTTCACCCATCCAGGTATATGATCCTCCATGCAGGTACATGATCCCCCATCCAGACACATTATCCTCCATCCTCTTATATGATCCCTCATATATGATCCCCCATTCAGGTACATGATCCTCCATCCAGACACATGATCCCCCATCCTCTTATATGATCCCTCATATATGATCACCCATCGAGGTACATGATCCCTCATCATGCTACATGTTTTACCCATTCAGGTACATGATCCTCCATCCAGGTACATGATCCCCCATGCTGGTATATGATCCCCCATCCTCTTATATGATCCCTCATACAGGTACATGATCCCCCATCCAGGTACATGATCTCTCATACTGGTACATGTTTCACCCATCCAGGTATATGATCCTCCATCCAGGTACATAATCTCTCATACTGGCAGGGCCGTATTTACCACTAGGCACCCGTAGGCACGTGCCTAGGGCGCCAGAATGTGGCTAGGGCGGCATCTGAGCAAGGTTTTTTAATTTTTTTTTTATTTTATTTTTTTTCTTTTGGTCCGGGATGGGAGGGATAGGCTCCGCCCACCTCCGTCTGCCGCCCACCCACCTCAGTCTTCCGGCTGCTGCGGCCTGCGGGGCTCTCAGCTCTGGAAGGTACTGCACTGTCAGCGCGGCCTCATCCGATTATAGTGGAGACACTGAGGCGCCATTACTACAGTCTCCATGGAAACAGCGCTCCCAGTCAGGAGGGGACCGACGTGTGACCCTAGGAGGAGGTGGTGGGGCGGCCTGTCTCCAGGGGGCTCTTGGGCAGCGTCTCCAGGGGGCTCTTATGCAGCGTCTCCAGGGGGCTCTCTGTCAGCGCTGGAGCGAGGGAAGCACTGCTGAGAGGAGGACCGCCGTGGACCAAGGCAGCTCATCGCATCGGCGGGGTATGTGGATGTCTGTGCTGCTGTGATGCAATCCCTCCCTGTGTGCACTGTGAGATGCACATGGCAGGGCCCAGGGGAGTGCTGGGATGTGCATCACAGTGCATCACAGTTAATGGGGGGGGGGGTGATAGAATGTGCACGGCAGGCAGGGGGGAGTGATGGGATATGCATGGCAGGCGGGGAGGGGGGGGGGGGGGGTTATGCATATCAGGCGGGGGGGGGGGGGGGGTGATGGGATATGCCTGGCAGGGGGGGGGGGGTCATGGGATATGCATGGCAGGGGGAGTGCTGGCTGGGATGTGCATGAGACACAGGAGGTGCTGGGATGGATGTTGCAGGGAAGGTTGTGGATGGGAGATAAGGTGCTGGGATCGGATGTGCATGGGGGATGTGGAGAGTGCTTGGATGTGCATGGCAGGGGGAGTGCTGGGGTGTGCATGGGAGATGAAGGGTGCTGGGATGGTTGGATGTGCATGGGAGACAGGGGAATGCTGGGATATCTGTGCATGGCAGGGGGAGTGCTGGGATGTGCATGGGACACAGGGGTGCTGGGATGGATCTGCATGGGAGACGGGGGGTGCTGGGATGGATGTGCATGGGAGACGGGGGTGTTGGAATGTGCATGGGAGATAGGGGGTGTTGGAATGTGCATGGGAGACAAAGGGTGCTGGGATGGATGTGCATGGGAGACGGCGGTGCTAGGATGTGTGCATGGCAGGGGGAGTGCTGGGATGAGCATGGGAGATGGCGGGTGGTGCTGGGATGTGCATGGGAGATGGCAGGTGGTGCTGGGATGTGCATGGGAGATGGCAGGTGGTGCTGGGATGTGCATGGGAGATGGCAGGTGGTGCTGGGATGTGCATGGGAGATTGCGGGTAGTGCTGGGATGTGCATGGGAGATTGCGGGTGGTGCTGGGATGTGCATGGCAGGCAGGGTGTGGTGCTGGGATGTGCATGGGAGACAGGGTGTGGTGCTGGGATGTGCATGGGAGACAGGGGTGCTGGGATGTGCATGGGAGATGGCAGGTGGTGCTGGGATGTGCATGGGAGATTGCGGGTAGTGCTGGGATGTGCATGGGAGATTGCGGGTGGTGCTGGGATGTGCATGGCAGGCAGGGTGTGGTGCTGGGATGTGCATGGGAGACGGGGGTGTTGGAATGTGCATGGGAGATAGGGGGTGTTGGGATGTGCATGGGAGACAAAGGGTGCTGGGATGGATGTGCATGGGAGACGGCGGTGCTAGGATGTGTGCATGGCAGGGGGAGTGCTGGGATGAGCATGGGAGATGGCGGGTGGTGCTGGGATGTGCATGGGAGATGGCAGGTGGTGCTGGGATGTGCATGGGAGATTGCGGGTAGTGCTGGGATGTGCATGGGAGATTGCGGGTGGTGCTGGGATGTGCATGGCAGGCAGGGTGTGGTGCTGGGATGTGCATGGGAGACAGGGTGTGGTGCTGGGATGTGCATGGGAGATGGGGGGGGCTGGGATGTGCTAAGTTGGTGTACCCCTCTGTGTCATGTACCTGGCAGTGGTGGGGTTACTCTGGGGCTCAGTGTACCCTCTGTGTGGTACCTGGCAGTGGAGGGGTTACTCTGGGCCTCGGTGTATCCCTCTGTGCTGTTTTGTTGGAGATGGAGTCAGTAGAAAATGGACCAACTCCGACTCCTAAAATATGTAATAAATTGGGTACAGTCATCTGTTTTTTGCTCCGTTTGGTATGCAACTGCTGTGCGAGTGTCTGACATTTTTCTCAGATTCTCAGATCACATCCGTGTGCAATCTGTTTTTTTTCTCAGCAGCTATTAGTGTAGAATCATCTACAGGAACTGAGCTCCAAAATGATAATGTATCCGTGAAAAAAACTGATACCTCTCGGATGGTCCGTGTGCTGTCAGTGTGCGGTCTGTGATTTTGTCGGACCTGTAGGCTTGCATTGGCGAGTCTCACGCATGAATCGCAGACTGTCGCAGCATGTTGCAACCTTTTTCTCATCCAGAATCTGGCTGAGAAAAAAATCGTCTGACACTTGATAATCTGCTCTCAGACATCGAATAACATTGGTTAGAGTGCAATATAAGATCACGCATGTAGTCCTACAATGTCTGCTGGACATGGTATGAGGAGGGTTTATGGCTCATTTAGTACACACACCATACTTCATGTTGTTAACCAGTTAATGCCCTCTTGTCCACCGCACTACAGGATCAAGGGGAAGAAAGCGAGACAGGAAGCGTCATGGCATCAGAGAGCCCCTGACCTCGAAATAGAAGATCCTCAGATCTCGGTATTGTGACATAATATTAAGAATAATACCGTATCTTTGCACTTATATTACACTATGCACTCCACAGCACTTTACATACATCATCAACACTGTCCCCATTGGGGCTAACAATGTAAACATTCTATCAGTATGTCTCTGTAGTATGGTTGGACAAACCTTGTATATGTGCTACATTGAATGTGGGGGGAGAATCTGCAAGTATGTGGGGAGAAGCTACATGAAATTTGGGGAGACAGGGGGGATGTGGGGGCGGGGCCGCGACAGGGAGGTCCATGACGGGGGGGGGGGGGGGGGGGCGCCATCGCTAACAGTGCCTAGGGCGGCAGGAACTGCAAATACGGCCCTGCATACTGGTACATGTTTCACCCATCCAGGTATATGATCCTCCATCCAGGTACATGATCCCCCATCCAGACACATTATCCTCCATCCTCTTATATGATCCCTCATATATGATCCCCCATTCAGGTACATGATCCTCCATCCAGACACATGATCCCCCATCCTCTTATATGATCCCTCATATATGATCACTCATCGAGGTACATGATCCCTCATCATGCTACATGTTTTACTTATTCAGGTACATGATCCTCCATCCAGGTACATGATCCCCCATGCTGGTATATGATCCCCCATCCTCTTATATGATCCCTCATACAGGTACATGATCCCCCATGCTGGTATATGATCCCCCATCCTCTTATATGATCCCTCATACAGGTACATGATCCCCCATCCTGGTATATAATCCTTCATCCTTGTACTTGATCGCCCATTGTTAATAGGATAAGTGTAGACCCACTTTGAACTAAATACTTCTCAAAAAAGGGTGTACATTTAAAATATAACTTTTAATAAATGAATACTAAAATCTTGGATGATATGTCCCAACACGACAAACACACAAGTATAGAAAGGAGGAGAGCGGTACACAAATTATGCCTGCTCTCCCTATAGTTACCCTGCCTCACAGCAGAGATTTATGCACCCTGTAAACGGGGATAAGATGGTGCCCCCGTTCCTCGAAGACGGGTCCAATGTGCCCCTCTCTAATAGATAGTTCAATAGTAAACACGCAGTCATACTGCAGGAATCCAAATATTCACACATTGGAAAAAATGTAATGTGTAAATGCCACAAAAGAGCATTAAGAGTCTATCCCTTATTCTCGGGGTGTAGGGATAGGCATTTATTTGTGTGAAAAAATAAAAAATTACAAAGATAATTCAGATATTATATACGTAATAGTATGCATGAGATAATTACCTGTTAAAGCTTACATACTGTTCACACGCAATTACCCCAACAAAAGGACAGATACAAGTGCATCTCAATGAATTAGAATACCATCAAAAAATAATCATGGTAATTTCAGTAATTCAATACATAAAGTGAAGCACATATATTATATAGAGTCATTACACACAGAGGGATCTATTTCATGTGTTTATTTCTGTTAATGTTGATGATTATGACTTACAGCTAATGAAAACCCAAAGATCATTATCTCAGAAAATTAGAATCTACTATATAATTGTCTAATGGCCACTTCCGTTTGAGGCCGAAATCGCGCTCCGCAGACGGAAGTGGCCGGTATGCAAAAGAGCCACGCGGCGCGGCTCTCCTCAAAGCCCCCGTGCTCCTTGCGGCCCCCAGCTCCTCCTGTTCCTCCGCTCCTCCACAGTGAGGACACTCACCCGTCTGACGACTCGCTCCACCTCCGTCTTCTAGCTCCTACAGGGCTTGAGGACCTGTTGTTGGCTGGGAAACCGATCAGCTGATCGCTCACATGACCACTAACTGCGGTCATATGACCGATCAGCTGATCGGTTTCCCAGGCAAAATCCACAATATCATAACATGAAGGGTTTCACATCATTATTTGCTCAAAGGACAAATGCAATATTCATTGTGAGTGACATAAACAAGATAAGGCAGGCAGTTTATGACTGATACATTTCTTTAGGGTATACTTATCATGCTTCACTCAATGTGTTTCCCCCTCTGTGGGTTATCAGGAGTGAGTATGCAGTGTCATGGCTGAAAAGAATGCAAACCCCTCTGATGCCTCGGTGAAGAACAATGCTCCTTTCCTCCTCGTAGATGTTGGCGCAAACTATGCCTATCCCCACCTGCCGAGTATAGGTGACCCTTTTAATCTATAATTTTGCAGATGCGCTTTCACTGCAAAGCACGCCGCAAAAAGAATTGACATGGCAATCCTTGGCGCCTTTTTCGGCGCACTTGTCCCATAGCCCATTTTATAAAATGCGCTCGGGAAAAGTGCAGCCGAAAATGCGCTGCATGTGAATGCAGTTGCGCTTTTTTGTGCATATACGCCGCAAAACGCGCAAGTGCATAAAAGTGCCGCGTAAAAAGAAATATGTGACATGTGAACGCAACCTATGAGTCTGAAAAAAGCCCGTACAGTAAGTGGATGGCAGCAGTGTACAATCCATGCATTGTAATTCTACTGCATTGGAAAGTACAGAACAGGAGAAGCTTTGTAATGAATTTATTTATTGATCTGTAGAAAAAACCACTGATGACACTCATAGTAAAATCAGACACAGACCATACACTGATGACACTCATAGTAAAATCAGACACAGACCATACACTGATGACACTCATAGTAACATCAGACACAGACCATACACTAATGACACTCATAGTAAAATCAGACACAGACCATACACTGATGACACTCATAGTAAAATCAGACACAGACCATACACTGATGACACTCATAGTAAAATCAGACAGACCATACACTGATGACACTCATAGTAAAATCAGACACAGACCATACATTGATGACACTCATAGTAAAATCAGACACAGACCATACACTGATGACACTCATAGTAAAATCAGACACAGACCATACACTGATGACACTCATAGTAAAATCAGACACAGACCATACACTGATGACACTCATAGTAAAATCAGACACAGACCATACACTGATGACACTCATAGTAAAATCAGACACAGACCATACACTGATGACACTCATAGTAAAATCAGACACAGACCATACACTGATGACACTCATAGTAAAATCAGACACAGACCATACACTGATGACACTCATAGTAAAATCAGACACAGACCATACACTGATGACACTCATAGTAAAATCAGACACAGATCATACACTGATGACACTCATAGTAAAATCAGACACAGACCATAGACTGATGACACTCATAGTAAAATCAGACACAGATCCATACACTGATGACACTCAAAGTAAAATCAGACACAGACCATACACTGATGACACTCATAGTAAAATCAGACACAGATCATACACTGATGACACTCATAGTAAAATCAGACACAGACCATAGACTGATGACACTCATAGTAAAATCAGACACAGATCCATACACTGATGACACTCATAGTAAAATCAGACACAGACCATACACTGATGACACTCATAGTAAAATCAGACACAGATCCATACACTGATGACACTCATAGTAAAATCAGACACAGACCATACACTGATGACACTCATAGTAAAATCAGACACAGACCATACACTGATGACACTCATAGTAAAATCAGACACAGACCATACACTGATGACACTCATAGTAAAATCAGACACAGACCATACACTGATGACACTCATAGTAAAATCAGACACAGATCCATACACTGATGACACTCATAGTAAAATCAGACACAGACCATACACTGATGACACTCATAGTAAAATCAGACACAGACCATACACTGATGACACTCATAGTAAAATCAGACACAGACCATACACTGATGACACTCATAGTAAAATCAGACACAGACCATACACTGATGACACTCATAGTAAAATCAGACACAGACCATACACTGATGACACTCATAGTAAAATCAGACAGACCATACACTGATGACACTCATAGTAAAATCAGACACAGACCATACATTGATGACACTCATAGTAAAATCAGACACAGACCATACACTGATGACACTCATAGTAAAATCAGACACAGACCATACACTGATGACACTCATAGTAAAATCAGACACAGACCATACACTGATGACACTCATAGTAAAATCAGACACAGACCATACACTGATGACACTCATAGTAAAATCAGACACAGATCATACACTGATGACACTCATAGTAAAATCAGACACAGACCATAGACTGATGACACTCATAGTAAAATCAGACACAGATCCATACACTGATGACACTCAAAGTAAAATCAGACACAGACCATACACTGATGACACTCATAGTAAAATCAGACACAGATCCATACACTGATGACACTCATAGTAAAATCAGACACAGACCATACACTGATGACACTCATAGTAAAATCAGACACAGACCATACACTGATGACACTCATAGTAAAATCAGACACAGACCATACACTGATGACACTCATAGTAAAATCAGACACAGACCATACACTGATGACACTCATAGTAAAATCAGACACAGATCCATACACTGATGACACTCATAGTAAAATCAGACACAGACCATACACTGATGACACTCATAGTAAAATCAGACACAGACCATACACTGATGACACTCATAGTAAAATCAGACACAGACCATACACTGATGACACTCATAGTAAAATCAGACACAGACCATACACTGATGACACACTAATGGTAAAAATGGCTTTTCTCTCTCCCTTTCTCTCTCCCTCTCTCTCTCCCTCTCACTATCTTCCTCTTCTACCTCTCTCCCTCTCTACTCTCGTGCTCTCTCCTCTCTTTCTCCCTCTCTCCTCTGCCTCTTTCTCTCTCTCTACTCTCTCTGTTCCTCTCTCTCTACTCTTGTGCTCTCTCTCCTCTCTTTCACTTGCGCTCTCTACTCTTTCTTCCTCTCTCTCGTTCTCTCTCTCTACTCTTGCGCTCTCCTCTGTCTCTCTTTCTCTATTCTCTCTCACTCCCCCCTTTTTTTCCCCTCTCTCTCTATCTCCATTTCCCTCCCTCCATATCTCTCCCCCTGTCTCTCTCGTTAGCTCTCTCTCCTTCTCTCTCTCCCTCTCTTTCTCTCGCTCTCTCTCCGTCTCTCTCCCTTTCTCTACTCACACTCTGTCTCTCCCCTTCTCTGTTCTTCTCTTTCTCTCCTCTCTCTCCCTCTTTTTTTCTCTCTCTTTTTTCCTCTCTAATCTCTCTCTCTCTTCCCTCTTTCTCTCTTATTCTCTCTCAGCATTGGGGATTTTGACCTGCCACAAAAAAAACAAAGCAAAAAACACTCAAAGAATTGACATGCTCATTGTTTCAAAAGCACAAAAAAAGCCAAGCAGGTTTCAGTTTCCATCAGAAAATAAAAAACAATGTGTGTGCATGACTTTTCCTCAATTTCATAGGTTTTGCTTGTTTTTTTTAACATACATTTGCATAAAACTAACCATGCTAAAATATGCAGCAATAACTTCCTCTGTGATCATAGCCTTAACACTTTGTGCACCCCATGTATTCTTCAGACTTTTTTAGAAAAGTACCTGATAAAAGGATGCATATGCCTGAGCTGCTGCGACGCCTCCTCTCCGCTCCTCTGCACTCTTTGGCTTCTTTGCTGTTTCTGTTACTTGGTTGCTATAAACATTGTTGTTAAGTTGCAGCTGAAATAAAAGTAACACAGCGACACTAAACACTCAAGAGCTGAAATCCCCGAGCAATGAGCACTGCTGAGACGTTATCATCTCTTCCTGTTATAGGTAGTTTTATTTTTATTGTATAAGGAAGTATTATTATTATTATTCTAAATTATTGGTAGAAAAAAACTGTGACCTGTTAGTCATCCCTATGAGAATACATCCAACTATCAAAGATTGAAAAGAGGGAGAGAGTTTGCGGCACACTTATCGCATTGCGAGAATTTTCGGCCACACTCACTGACCACACCAGGTACCATGCTCCAGTCACACCCGTGTCTACACCCCAATCACACCCCTTTCCATGCGCTAATCACACCCCTTTCCACGCCCCAATCACACCCCTTTCCATACCTTAATCACACCACTTTCCATGCGCTAATTACACCCCTTTCTGTGCCCTAATCACACCCCTTTCTATGCGCTAATCACACCCCTTTCCACGCCCCAATTACACCCCTTTCCGTGCCCTAATCACACCACTTTCCATGCGCTAATCACACCCCTTTCTGTGCCCTAATCACACCCCTTTCCACGCCCCAATCACACCCCTTTCCGTGCCCTAATCACACCCATTTCTATGCGCTAATCACACCCCTTTCTGTGCCCTAATCACACCCCTTTCCATGCCTTAATCACACCACTTTCCATGCGCTAATCACACCTCTTTCCACGCCCCAATCACACCCCATTCCATGCCTTAATCACACCACTTTCCATGCGCTAATCACACCCCTTTCCGTGCCCTAATCACACCCATTTCTACGCCCAAATCACACCCCTTTCCATGCCCCAATCACACCCCTTTCCATTCCCTAATCACACTCCTTTTCACATCCTAATCACACCCCTTTCCATGTCCTAATCACACCCCTTTTCATGCCCCAATCACATCCCTTTCCATGCCCTAATCACACCCCTTTTCACGTCCCAATCACACCCCTTCCCATGCCCTAATTAGACCCCTTTTCACGCCTCAATCACACCCTTTTCCATGCCCCGATCACACCCATTTCTACACCCCAATCACACCTCTTTCCACGCACCAATCACACCCATTTCCCCGCCCAAATCACACCCCTTTTTACGCCCCAATCACATCCCTTTCCACGCCCCAATCACACCTCTTTCCACGCCCCAATCACACCCATGTCTACGCCACAATCACACCCCTTTCCAACCCCAATCACACCCATTCAGCACTGCTGATCACACTGGTTTATAAACAATAATAAACAGAGAAAAATACATTAATTTATCAATAATTAATTAAAGTATTAATGCAAGCTTGCTAGTATTTTTTTTAGAATTAGAATAGACTACAAGATTCTATTTTAAAGCAGATCTGTCACCTGAATCTACACTATGCAAAAGGTGCCCATTACATAACAGGCAAGGGCGTAACTACAAAGAGTGCATGGGATGCAATCGCACCAAGGCCCTGGCGCCTAGGGGGCCCCAAAGGTCCCTTTGGCCTATAGAAAAAGACTGATGCTATTAAAGATTTGCAATAATTGGTGGCCCCATTGGAGCTTTTGCATTGGGGCCCATGGGCTTCCGGTTGCACCACCACTGATAACAGGTCTACTCTATTATATAAAATATCATTAATAATATTGTGCTTTTGGTTTATGACAGGAATTAGAGTATAGTTGACTTATTGTGCTGGATATTTGCTTAAATCATGAGGAACATTCCCCTTATCTCTCTCTACAGCGAGGTCAAATAAAGCTGTAGAATCACCGGAAGGAGCATCTGTGACCACTGAGCCAGCAAAGGTTGGCATCGGGTAGAACAGGCAGGTAGTTATTTACTTACTGGAGCCCTTAAAGTATTATCCGGAATTTGGGAAAAAAAAATATATATATGTGACTAAACACTATCAGGCTGGTAGTTGCCACCTACCTGCCTGTTGTACCCAGCGCCATTGACCGTTAATGTAACGTCGACAGAGAGGCGGCTTCTCTGCTATGTTGATGGGTGTCACAGCCGACATCATGCTTATTGACAGCCAGCTTCCCCAGGGGGAAACTATTGTCAATCAGCATGAGGTCGGCTGTCCTCCCTTCCACAGAGCAGAGTGTAAAAGAAGACACTGCTCTGTTTACACGGCCATACTGTCCCTGGCAGGAGCGGTCTGTTACCACTCTGTGTCAGCGGTGAACAGGGATGGGCACAACAGACAGGTAGGTGGCAACTGCTGGCCTGTTAGAGCTTGGGCATATATTTTTTATATATATATCTTGGATATTGCCTTTAAGAAAAAAAGTACAGAAGTCCTGGACAGATAACCACAAATAATGGGGTTTCCAATCTAAATTGATAATTGGGCAGTCACTTTATGTGACTGCAAACTCTTCCATCCTCCCAGTGCCCGCACTGTGCGCTGTGAGGATCCGGTGTTTTATAAACCAGAGATGGGCTGCAGTTATGCAGTAGGTATGTTAGCAGACAGAACCCCCGACTAGTGGGTGTGGCCTTGCTCAATATAGGTGAATAAAGCAAAGCCACGTCAACTAGACAGCCGGGCCCACTAGTCAGACACGCCCACTCCATACACTTGTATTGAGAGAGGCCACGCCATCAGTCATCTTGTTGCTGAGAACATATGTGGCGCCCCGGGATCTGGTAATCACATTATAAGCTTGGAGGCAAGGCATCCACCAGGTGAAGCACACATATAACATATCCCAACCTGGGCCTGTAGGGGAGAGCTCTAACAGCTGGGGTCAGGTCAGTTGCTGTTGCCAGTAGAGGTCCCCTAGATATGCAGGTGCAGGGGGCGGAGCTAGTCAGTTACAGTCAGGTGAGCTGAGGTGACAGTTGAGCAGAAGGAAGAGAGGAAAGTGATCTTGGGGACAGGAGCCGTGTTAGGCCGGTCCAAGGAAACTGACAGTGTGTGAAGCCCATAGTGAGGGCCTGAGGAGGAAAGACGGAAGATCTGGGAGTGGTAGTAGTGCCAGCAAGCCCAGAATTTAGTACGGTCACCGGAGACCGAGATCATGAGGGAATATACACCCAGCGACCAAATCCAGAGAATGGATAGTTATACACCGCCCTGTTCACTGTAAAGCTAAAGAGACACAGCCGCACTACAGAGCCCAGGAGAGCTAAGTAGAAATACAGCCAAGAGAAGGGTTCACGCTGCTTGTACTACAGCTAGTACAGAACAGAGAGGGTCACAGCATTGCTTTATGCAGCCAGGGCCCAATGGACACAATCTAAAAGGAAAGCCTCAGGACTTGCCTGGCGTAGAAAGCCTAAAATTACCTCCAAGATCCGGACCCCGTGAACTTTAAAAAACAGTACCCGGTACTACCTGAGTTCCACCATTAAAGGTTAAGAAAAGACTGTTACTCTTGTGTCTCCACATCATTGTTTGCGCTATTTCCTGCATCCCCATCAACACCAATAACAATTATTATCACCAGCTCAGAGATCATCCTAGCCCTACCGGTGGAGGCTTTATCATCCTGCTGCATCCCAACATCATCCCCTGAAGCTGAGATAAGCAGCGGTGGTCATAGCCGGCCGCATCCCACAGGTGGCGTCACTGACAAACTCTTATTTGTATTTTTATTTTTTCCATTTTTAATTGCGGTCCCTCCAGTGCCACAGAAGCAGTCCGCAGCCACCAATGTGACATCCCCTGTAAGCAGAGAATAAGGACCGGTCCTGAGTAACCCATAGCCCTGACGGCGATACACATACATACTGCATAATTGCAGTCCGTTCCTGGCTAGATACCGGCGGATCCTCTGAGCGCAGAGTGCGGGACCTAGGAGGATTGATAAATCTGCAGTCACAAAGAGTGGTACATAGAATGACTGCAGAATTATCAGTTTAGGCTTGTGCTATCTCTGGTCTTAAAGGAGATAATGCCTGTCACTTTAAGGGTATGTGCCCACATAATGGTTTTACGTCGGTTTAGCAGCGAAAACCGCTGGCGGTTTAGCATAGGTTTTATTTAAATTTATGTAAATCCTAAGCAGCGTTAGGACTTACATGTAACCCTATGTAATTTAGAAAATGCTGTGCACACATAGTCGGTTTATGTGAGCGGATCTGCCCGCGGGTGAGCGGTTTCCCAGCGGTTTAGCAGCATACAGCATGTCAATTCTTCTCAGCGGTTTTTGATCGGTTCCATGAAAAAAATCCTCCATAGAAAACCGCTGGAAAAACCGCCGGAAAAACCGACTGAAAACCGCTGTGCACACGCTGAAAAAAAAACGCCGGAAAAACCGCTGGTGACTTCTGAGCTCGGGAGTCTAGGCTCCTTGAATTTTCCAGCGGTTTATTGACGATTTGAACGTCACTAAACCACTATGTGGGCACACACCCTAAGGCTATGTTCACATTGTGTTTTCGGCAAACGTCAGTTGCTCCATCAGGGCCTTCCGTCTGAAGTCCTAGAAATTAGAATTTTAGCACAACTCATGAAGGGGCTATTGACTTTAATAAGGCATACAGAGTCACTTTGTGCTTTGTCTGACCTTATTTTTGGGAATGTCCACCATTCTTAGGCATGCACAGAAGCATGGTTAATTGTATTTTTTGTGCCCATCTTGGAAAAATCAATACTGCCAAAATTGAGGTCAGAGCACAAAGTGACTGCATGCCTCATTAAAGGCAATGGCCCTAAAACGTTTTTTTGAGGACTTCATACTGAAACTCCGATAAAGCCTATGACATGAGGCAAACTTGAAACATGGACATAGCATTATACAGATTGAAAGCAATGAGAGTGAAAAAACGCAGCTATGTTTTTTGCTGCATTTTAGTACTTTTGTGTTGAATGAAGCTAACTTTATTTAAACATGTACTATAGACAAATGACACACCAAAAACGCAGATTAACCACTTATTACCTGAATTAAAATCAACATAAGCATACAAATGAATTCAATGGTATGATGCGAATACTTAGCAGTAGACATTGAGGTGTTAAAACAACGCAGCAAAAGTGCAGCAAAA
>JARQOC010000006.1:47733178-47803178 GCA_033576535.1 Allobates femoralis
TAAACCGCGTGTCTGGGGTTAATGTTTTTAGTTTGGCTAAAATTTTGGGCCTTTTTTGTTTGTTAAGTCATTTTTTCCCTTATCAGACGGGTAAGTTGCCCCTTCATTTGCTACAGGACTTCAGCCTGGGAATTTTTGGGTTCTGGCTGCCAGGATCACATCGTGTCTTCATACTCTGCATGACCTCAGTCTAGGATCCTAGGTTTCGGGCTGAAAGAAACCCAGGTTGGGAAAAATTTGATCACCTGGCTACAGACTTTGCTGCACTCATTTCCCTTTCCCCTAACTTGCCGTTATTCCTTTCTGGGTTGTCCTGCCAAAATCGGGGTTCTGCTGGATTTGGGCATTTGGGCCCTGGAATCCTCGAAGGCACGAATATTCTAATCCGGGTTTGAACCAGGGGAAAAGGGTGAGACCTGTTGCCTGTTAGGATACTTTCACATCAGCATTTTCACCATTTGCGGCAGTTTCCGTCATTTTGTCATAAAAGGCCTTTGTAATGGATCACTTTGCGGCAAGTTTGGGCGTTCAGCCCAATTCATTCCCTATGGGACTTGCATCATGTTTGGGCAATTGTGGTTTTTGCACTTGGGCGAGTCAAAAAACCATGGCAAGTCACTGTTTTATGACTCCCCCGCAAGTGCAAAACTGCAAGTCCCGCACATGACTGCAAGTCCCCTTCGGGAAAAAATGAGAAACAAACGCAGGCTTGCCGCAAGTGTTCCTTTAGGCGGCATATGCGGCAAAATGCCAGATCTGCCGCGAATTATGACAATTGCTGATGTGAAAGCAGCCTTACATCGTGTGTTCTTGCTGGTTATGTGTTATATGCCTTTGACGGTTTGGGATCCAATAAAATCTAACCATTGTGTGGTTCCCTCACCCTGTGTTGTCTGAGTAGTGTTCTGCCCATAGTTAAGGAGTGCGAGCGTTCAGTGGAATGAACCCTGGTCTATGTGGTCTTTCTAAAAGTGGTCGGGCCAGAGAATGAGAGCACCCACTGACCCTGGTGTCTCCACAGAAGGTACAGTAGGAATTGTTATACTTTTGGCATGGATGACATTTTTTTTTCATGCATGCAATGCTAAAATATTCCAATTGCACTCAATCCCCAATACCCCCACCATACCCAAATTTTAAAAGTTTGATCTTGTTACTGTCCAACAAGTCGAAGCCTTGCCAGAATTCTTCATATCCTGTGACTAGACATTGAAATAAATGCTAAAATCTGCCTGCATTTTTTTAAGCAGAGGCTAAGAATTAATAAATTGACCCCATAACATAATCCCAAATCCCAAATTAAAACCATTTTCTTGTTTCTCTAAAAAACATAATTAATTTTTCAGAGAGGCAACTCATTATCTGGAAAGCAGAGTGCCGGTGACATTCTGGAGATGACACATTATTTACTCGTTGAGCGTTGATGCCGATGTTTTATGGGAAAGGTTGTCATGTCCTATCGGCGTACATTACGCTTGTCCTGCACTAGGTATCTATTAGTGCAGAATGGAACAAGAGGAGCTTCTTTATCCACTAGTCTCTGCTGTCTTCTTGGGTGTACATTATTCTCTCTTAGTATAAGGCTTTCATTTTTAGGAATGAACCCCACAAGAGACTCATTATCTCAAGGGCACAGTGGCCATTGTTGTCTCTCCACCAGTCTTTCATCATCCTTTCGTTCGAGAGCCAAAGTCTACGACTGCGAAGAGACTTTTGTAACTTTAAGTGACTTTGCCAAAATGTTTACATGACTGTCAAATCACATATCTTAAATGTAATTGAGCCATTTACTTTTCTTCCCCTTCAATAATTAAGGCGGACTGAAAACGTTTAACTTTGGAAAACTTAATGGCCTTAATGAGCACATGAAAACTTGCAGCATTACAATAAACATTATAATGTCAGCACAATGTAGCTATCAAATACAGCTGTAATATTCCAATTACACATTTTATGTCAGTCCTAGACTATAAAAAAAATTACTTATGGGTTCAATGCCCCTGCTTTAATGTTTTTCTGATACTGGGAACAGAGGGTATGTGCTTAAGTACCATTTTTGGAAAGTCATTGCATGTACGACGCACGAATAGGGCAATAAACTGGTTCAATATTCATAAAAGAGATGTTATTAGCAAATCCAGTCTTAAAGGGACACTGTCAGGTAATTTTTCAGTAAAATACTAATATTACCCTTAAATAGCGCCTGGGCTATCCTCTTAAAAACATGTAAAATGATTAGTTTGTAGTTTCCGTGCTATCACCATTCTCAGACCTGCAGAGATCTGCTGCATTAGTCCTGTCCATTATAAGCAGAGACGATTAGTCCTGTGCTGAATAAACTGTCATGTAATTATGCACACCTTCTCTGCAGCTCTCTCCTCTCCTCTCTCTCCTCCCTTTGCTAACAGTGCAGTGTCAGGTTTCACTTACAGTTCTGTCCAGTTTTTATCACCACGGAGGGAGAGAGCTACTGCACGTCTGCCTGATCTAGACTCCATTTGATTCTGCTGTGATGTGACAATTTCTATGTTGTAGTTCACCTCTTGTGAGAATACAGCCCCCTACTGATCTCCTGTGCAGTGATGTGGTGTGAGTATGTGACATGCATATTCATGTATGTGGAGTGGATAGCAAAGAACTAAGTGGATCATTCACTGTGAGTGACAGATGGAAGGATTCTTTTTATTTGAAGTTTACAGAAGATAGGAGGAGAATATAAATAAAAGAAATACATCAATAGAGAGAGTTTAGAGTGAGGAATTAGAAAATGATAGCAGTTACATGTGGATTTTTGACCTGAGTTTTCCTTTAGTTCAGCCCTCTCATTTGTCCTGCTCCCTGTTTTCTGCACCTTCACCAGAACCTGTTTGTTTGCACATTTGATAACTATAACCTCTGCCTTGTCTTGCCCTAAGCTATTAGATTCCTGAAAGTATTCACATAGTTGTTACAATAGGAGAACGTTTGTCGCATTATAATGATGAAAGCTTCCTCTGCAATATAGACAATTGTTTACTTCAGTCCTTACATCCAAGATAAGGAATTCTCCTATTTACTTAATTACCTTTAACTGAGCCTCACTTGCCTTCCTCCTCCTCCCTTCCTGGGCAAAGTTTTGTTCTATTTTTTGGCCTGATTCAAGGACCGCACCCTGGTGCTCACCTTTGCAATGCTCTTCCCCTTTATCAAGGCCTTGCCGGCCTAGAATCAAGTATCACATACTTTTCTTTAGTCTCTGCTAGGCTTCCTACCTCAAAAGGAACGTAAAGAGACATTGGTGGATTCGATTTAAGACACACTGTCTGATGTGTTGTGGTCTTCCCTCTTTGCACATGACAACTGTCCACATGAAAATCTGCAAGTAATTAGATCTTAGGTATTACATGTCTCAAAGCTGAACACTATTTTAGGCTAAGGCTACACTTGTGACTCACCGTGGCCAGGACTCCGGTAGACAGGCGTTTTCTTCCTCCTCCTTGTCACGGATGGACCGCGCCTGCCGGTAGTGGGACCCGGTGGTACAGATCAAAAATGATGAGATGTCTTGTGGGAACAGATTAAGGGGTTAATTGTTTTGTGACGCCACGTATGAGAGTTTACGTAACTGTAGCGATGCTGTGGGGCCTCCGGGGGATGGAATGCAGCAAGATGGAACGCTCCCCACAGGCTGAGCGGTGATCCCCGGAGCCAGAAGCTGCGCAAGATGTTCTGAGGCAGCTGCGGTTACCTTAGCATGCGGATAAACAGTTCATAAGAAGGCACGGACACTGTAAGTCTCTGTAACGGGTTCTTTACTGTAACCAGCAGGCAGTACATGGTATACAGTTTGTAGGTAGTGGACCGGGTGGACTCAGCAATGACCAGTGTGTTCTCAGAGATCCGCGGTGTTCCTCCATTCTAACTAAGTACTGTGCCTTTGTCGCCCAGAGATGCCAGATCGGGTACAAGGAGGCTGCTTGAATGTCCTATCCGGGGTATACGTTCCGGATGCTTTGGGGAGCCTTGGGTCCTTTGGTGGGTACACCGCTGGCTAGACGACTGGATTTGGCAGTGGTGGGGTGCTCCTATAAAACGGTCCCTCCACTTCTCTGGTTCGCATAGCAGAGCTGAACTACTGCTAGCTTCGGTACCAGCAAACCGGCTGTAGATGGGGATGGGATGATTTTGGACCTGCATTTTGATGCCCGAAGATCGGTTGATTAGGCACCAAGAGTGATGGTGCTCAACCGGGTGACGGTAGGGAGATGGCCGGTAGAAGGTGGCCAGGGCGCCGCACGGAACTGTGCAACCCCCTCTCCTAAGTTGCAGAGCTGGGGATCTTGCAGGCTCTCTTCTATGTTGCTGTTACACTTCCAAGACTCGACTTCACACTCCTAACTGTTCTAAACTTCCACTACACACTACCACTACACTCCACCCACCAGGACCTGATTGGCCCTCTATTCTAGGTGATGCATGCAGGGTATGGATCTCTGAGTTAACCTTGTGACTGCTGAGTCAGAGAATATTGCTGCTGCAGTTTTGGCTGCAATACCCTCTTGTGACGCACTCGTTGCGGGGGCCACACTTGCATCATGGATCCAGTAATTGGATCATGTCTTGACATGTTGAAATCTTGAATACCGGATCTGTTAAGGCACCCATAGACTTCAATGCAAAAACCTGATTGCAAAAGTGCAATGCATTTACCGAATTGGGTTTTGCCCAAATCCAGTAAAAACATGGTCTGCAGCGTTTTTGGTGCATTTTCAAAACCAGATGTTTTTTTTTTTAACACGGGAGTCTATGGACAATGTATCCGTTAACGCATTGTACATGTATGTACTATGCATTAACGGATCCGGTACCTGATCCTGTAAAAATGCCTCAAAAATGACAAGGGGACAAACAGGATCCATTAATGCATCCAGTAAACCTCTCCAGTGTGACCCTAGCCTTACCCACTATCAGGAAGTTACATCCTGTATATCCATGTAGCTCCTCCCATCCAGATCTAGTCCCAACTATTAACCCTCTCTGTTTCCCAATCATGTGCATGCATATCACAAAACAGATTGTAACAACTAGTGTGGATGTCTCAGGAATCTAATGGCGTGGGGTAAAGACAAGACAGAGACAAAGGTCTAAGTTCAATTCTATATTATCACATGTACAAGACAGTTTATAAACACAGCAGTGCTGACAACAGAAGTTAGTCTTTGAGCACAGTTCACACTCTGCAGAGCTGTTAATGGGAAATAGTCTTTGAGTACACACAGTCCCTGATTTAGCACAGTGCAGTGCAGCTAATACTAGAGTCCAGAAACTGTCCTTAACATCGCACTTGCAAATAATGAACAAACAAATACCAGGAGCTGAGCCTCTTAGTATAGCAGATATATAGCAGGAGAGTGTACTTAGGATACTAGTAGCAGGTACAATCCTCAAAGGGCAAAGTAACTAGCTGGGAGGCAAGTCCAGAGCAGGTAAGGCCAGCTGAGCAGATGACTGTAGAAAAGGTAGAAGAACCGACCCGGAGTAGCTGGAGAAGGAGCAAATAAGTTGATGCACAGAGAAGCCAGAGTAGAAGTAAAATACTCAAGCAAGGCTAGGAAGATGGACTGGAGCTTGAATAAGCTAGAAAGCAGGAACATATGGGCAGAAGGAGATAGCAGACACCATTTTGGATAAGGGTGAGGAAGCACAGAAGGTAACCTAGAAAAGCCGGAAATCTTTCAGCTATAGAGAGCTGAGGTTGCTTAACATCCAGGAGTCTGTGAACATAATTAAATGGACTTTAAAGGTATGAGGAGTCATAACTATGTACCTCAGTCTGTGAAGTGTTTATTAGTCGGCTGGGAACTGGGCGTAGTGGCGAGGGGCTATAACGTTATAAGCCTGAATCCTGACGCAGATAGAAACACATTTCTGACAATACCACATTTTCTTCAGAGGGGTGTGGGCAGCACCACGTGTTCCTTACATTTTCAAAATGATTTTTTAGTTTACTATTCCAATGAAAAATAAAATAATGCCATCTACTATCTGACTCTTGAGCCTATAGAATGACAGTGTAAGAAATCTTACCAATAAATTGGTCTCAGTAGTTATTGTATTGTTATAGAACCGAGAGAGCTTTCATTTGAAGAGCATTTACCATCAGCTTCGCCTCCAGCAAACATCTCAGAAGTTTTAGATAACTGCAGTTGTAATGTATAGATTGAATAAAAGACATTTTATTAAACGCGAAAAATTCCTATTCTGTCATTTGTTAAATGAATAATGGTGTTTTAATAAACCATGTCTTGCTGGAAGCACATTATAGACAGGCAGGGATGACAGATCAGGAATGAGAAAAAGGCGGATAGAAACCCGAGAATGTGCGATACAACAAAGTGCCAAGGCCAAGCGCACCGTCTATTTTTTCTTTTTCACCGCAGACACAAGTGCGCAATATGAAGTGTTATTTCCTTGTCACGTTACATAAATCCTCGTACACAAGAACATGTGGCTGATCTGAATTTAGAGGTTTTTCTCGAGTACAAAGTAAAACACTAATCAAAAGGAAGGCAGAGATGGTAGGAAATAGATTTGTACTAGTATTGTTTTCAAATTATACCATGAAGTGCTCACATATGTGAAATCTTTCTATCTACCTATCTACCTACTATCTATGGCTTCCCACTGATCAGGACGCCACGCAGGGGTACTGCACCCAGATAAGAGTGTGTGGTTTTCCTGTGACCAAGGGAACTGGGATGGTGAATAAGGGACCCTCACAACACCCATTCCCACACACCCTAGAGTAGGGGACTGTGAGTGGACCCGCTGCAGAGAAGACCGAGTCTAGGGAGGAGTTAGGGCCTTTTCACATCAGCGTTTTTTGAAATTCGCGGCAGATGCGGTGAAAAAAACCGCATCTGCCGCTATTACCGCATACCGGCTACACTTGCGGCGCGGTTGCGGTAAACGCCATGCAAAGTATAGGCGTACTTGCGGCAGGTGCGGTCAGACGCAAAACCGCACTTGCCGCACCTGCCGCAAGTACGCCTATACTTTGCATGGCGTTTACCGCAACCGCGCTGCAAGTGCAGCCGGTATGCGGTAATCGCGGCAGATGCGTTTTTTTCACCGCATCTGCCGCAAATTTAAAAAACGCTGATGTGAAAGGGCCCTAAGACGGGTAGAAAATTGTATGAGTGGGTTGGCAGTTAGTTCGGTTGAGAGAGTCGAGTTGGGGAGTGAGGAGTGAAGGACGACGCAGGAAGGTCATCATGAAAGGAGGGAGACCCTAGGGGCAACATTTGTTCCGGTGCGCCTGAATCTGGACCCAGTACTACCAACTAGAGGGGTCTGGTCCTGGACAGTGGACCGGCTCAGGACACGGTGCGAGTGTTCATCACCGAGCCGTTAAACCGAAGGCCCCGAACTTCTTCAGGAAGTCGCGGCCAAAGACCGGGCGCATCCCTTGAAAAGGCAAACCGAACTATGGTCAGGGAGACCTAAAGGGGAGTCATCCACAGATGATCAGTGGGAGCTGGCTTGAGGCTCTGTACGGTAGTGATGAGAATGTAGTACAGTGAGGGATCGGCAAGGAACAGCAGGCAAACCACCGAGGGTCCTGAGTGAGTCATCCTGGTTCCCTAGTGACTACCCAGACCAGAGGGAGACCCGAGTGACTGTAACATCTGTGAAATTGCTTGAAGTACTGCAAGTAAAACTGTTAAGAGTTAAAGGCTGTGTGACGTACTTTATTCTTCGACACGTAAAGAGCCGCATACTTGATGTGTTGAAAGGACAAGTGACTGTGCTGTGTGGTAAGCTGCATCCCTGTGTAAAAATCACTACAACTGCCCCAGGGATCCTGCTCCGCCTACCGAGAGCGTAACTATCTGGCTGCTCTACCACCACCCCGGAGGTCTGACCGCAGTATCGGTAACCATACCAGAACAGTAGGTGGGTCACAAACTACTTTTATTTTTATTACTTTTCCTGACTTTTTAAGCGACCACAGGGCCACTGGAACGGGCAAAGGCCCCAGTGACATGCCTCGTGAATCAACGCCCGGAACCGAATACCAGACTGCACTAGGGCAGGTCATATCTATCTGTATGTATAGGAGGCATTGAAGATTCCTTTGTTGATTGGCACCCATATTTGCTGTGCTGCTCTCTTTTTTCTGCATTTTATCTATCTATCTATCTATCTATCTATCTATCCACTAATCTTCCTAAATACCTATCTAATTTTTTTTAATTTGAATTTAAGAGTTGAATTTTTTCCCCCAAATAGGATTTTCGGGGAATACATTTGCTTTAAATGACAGACATTCTAGTTGCCCTGAAAAAGTGTGTATAACTACAGATGAGCGAACTTTCCCCGAACATGTTCGCCAATTTCAAATTGGACATGAACATTGCAGATTCGGGATCCATGAACATTTGGCTAATAATGTTTGATGAGGGGAAGGAGTGGGGAGAGGTCAGAGTAGCGTCGGACATTTTTTTCCCCTGGCTCTTTTCATGTTCTGGGCAGGCAGCCAATCTGGGTGCATAAAATATTCACAAGTTCTAGACAAAAGGGCTTGTTTCATTGGCTGCTTAAGTCACATGTCTCTCAAGATATAAAATATTTGTCATTGTCGTCATTTTCAGAGTGTTACTGCTAGGAACAGTTCTGCTACCATTCCATGCTGCTCCAAGCTGCTTAGTCCTGCTCTTTGTTACTCTATAAAGTAATTAGCTACTCGATTCGATTTTTAGATAGAATAGGATGGCGAGTGTGCCCATAGGACATAGGCATTTCTTGCTGACAACAAGTGTGATTATCAAATGTGTGTGTTACCAAAGGCACGTTTCTGTGCATACAACAGGTGATTGGAAAAACTTTGTGCTTCTCCTTAAAAGGGCTTTATTGGCCCCAAACAACTGACTGCTAAATCCTTCACTATCCCCTAAAAAGGCTGTTTTTGAAAATATATGAACTAGCACATAGCCCAGCAACATGAGTTACTCTGGAAAACTTACTTTGCTAAAATGGACCTAGTGGACTTCATCCGATGGGTCAAATCATGCTTTCATTGTATCTTGCTTTCAATTTTTTAAAATGTGGAGACTGTTATTGGGGTCTCTTTCTTGTCTGTTTCCTGAATTTAGGAGGGCTCTCTTTGCAATCATGCCTACACGTGTCACTCATCCCCCTGTTGCTGATCAATGTTTAACCTTGAAATGCTAGGCCAGGTCCTGATGCAGACCTGTGCCATGTATGCAGGCTACACCATTAATATTTTTTCATTGTGGGTCAAATGATGCCCCCTTCTTGGTATCTGGCCTTAAGTTTTTGAATTGTGGAGACTTATTGGTGTCTCCTTCTTGTCTGTTTTCTGAATTTAGCAGGTTTTCTGAACACCATGCCTACAAATGTCACTGACCCACCTAAATAATTCTTTTGGTTTTGGTAGTAGTTTGTGAAGCCCATACTTCTGCCATCTGAGTATGGTATAGGTTGAAACTATTGGAGCTTTTGCACATGGTTTGAAGGCTCCCTGCCCACTAGGTTTACACATGTCCCTGACCCACCTGAATCCTTCTTCCTATAGTAATCAATGAATGTGATATTTGTGTCATCTGAGTGTGGCACAGCATAAAATTTATTGGAGCGCTTGCATCAGGTATGAGGGCCCCCTGCCCACTAGGCCTATACATGTCACTGACCAGCCTGAATCCTTCTTCCTATAGTAAATTAATGAACATTATATTTGTGCCACCTGAGTGTGGCACAGCATAAAATTTATTGAAGCAGTTGCATGAGGCATGAGGGCTCCCTGCCCACTAGGCCTATGCATATCACTGACTCACCTGAATGCTTCTGCCACCTAAGTGTAGCAGACCATAAAATTCATTAGAGCGGTTGTATGTGGTATGAGGGTCTCCATCCCAACAGTCCTACACATATCACTCATCCACTTGTGCCTAATCAATGTGTAACC
Organism: Allobates femoralis; assembly: GCA_033576535.1. Classification (NCBI taxonomy): domain Eukaryota; kingdom Metazoa; phylum Chordata; class Amphibia; order Anura; family Aromobatidae; genus Allobates; species Allobates femoralis. The sequence goes on from JARQOC010000006.1 coordinate 47,743,146, forward strand.
TTCAAATGCTAGGATAGGTCCTTGTTCCAGACTCTGTGCCATGCATGCAGGCTTTGCCAGTATACAATTTGTAGTCTGAGTCAATTGATGCCACTTTAACGGTTTCTGGCCCAAATTTTTTTAAATGTCAAAATTCATCTTGGGGTGTCTTTGTTATGTTTCATGAATTTAGCAGGGCTCTCTGAGCACCATGCCTACACCTGTCACTTGTTGCTGATCAACGTTGAAGCTTGAAATACTGGGTCAGGCCTTGTCCATGTTTCCATAATGCACCATGAAAATATTTTTAACTCTGGGGAATAAATGGCACTTTTTCTCGTGTCTGCCCCTAATTTAAGCTGTTTTGGCAGCTTTTGGAAACCCTTTAAAGTGTTTTCTATGCCCTTTATTTTGCTTCCTATTGATTTCACTCAGGTTCAGAAGTTCAGCAAACTGTTTGTTGAACAGTTTGGCGAACATGTGCCAACTTCGGTGAACCGAGCCGAACTTCAAAAGGTTTGCAGCTGTTAACAAGTTAAATCCCACTGTTGGTCTCTGAGACCGAGCTTTAACACATGCTGGTAACATGGCACATCATTGGTCCTGGCCATCAGCGCATCCATGTCGTGATTGCGGGACACCAATGAGTTGCCATGATAGCCAGGCATCACCTGATGCCGATCATTACAGTCCTTCCTTTGCTTTTTTTGCTGTTTTCTGCAGCAAAATCCACTCTTTTGGTAGTAAGAAACTGCTTCCAAAAAGCAGGTTTTGCTGCTTTTTTTTGCTGCACTTTTGCTGCGTTGTTTTAACACCTCAATGTCTACTGCTAAGTATTCGCATCATACCAGTTGAATTCATTTGTATGCTTATGTTGATTTTAATTCAGGTAATAAGTGGTTAATCTGCGTTTTTGGTGTGTCATTTGTCTATAGTACATGTTTAAATAAAGTTAGCTTCATTCAACACAAAAGTACTAAAATGCAGCAAAAAACATAGCTGCGTTTTTTCACTCTCATTGCTTTCAATCTGTATAATGCTATGTCCATGTTTCAAGTTTGCCTCATGTCATAGGCTTTATCGGAGTTTCAGTATGAAGTCCTCAAAAAAACGTTTTAGGGCCATTGCCTTTAATGAGGCATGCAGTCACTTTGTGCTCTGACCTCAATTTTGGCAGTATTGATTTTTCCAAGATGGGCACAAAAATACAATTAACCATGCTTCTGTGCATGCCTAAGAATGGTGGACATTCCCAAAAATAAGGTCAGACAAAGCACAAAGTGACTCTGTATGCCTTATTAAAGTCAATAGCCCCTTCATGAGTTGTGCTAAAATTCTAATTTTTAGGACTTCCAGAACGGAAGGCCCTGATGGAGCAACTGACGGTTTGCCGAGAAACACCACAATGTGATACATAGCCTTAAAGTGAACAGGTATTATCTCCTATAAACGAATTGCACAGCATTCAAATTGAATAGTACACTAAGCCTAAAACTGTAACGCAGGTTTCTGCTAACGACGTACATTATTCTATGTACCACTCTTGGTGTGAACTGCAGATTTATCAACTCCTCCTAGGTCCCGCACTCTGCGCTCAGAGGATCCGCCGGTATCTAGCCGGAACGGACTGCAATTATGCAGTATGTATGTGTATCGCCGTCAGGGCTATGGGTTACTCAGGACCGGTCCTTATTCTCTGCTTACAGGGGGATGTCACATTGGTGGCTGCGGACCGCTTCTGTGGCACTGGAGGGACCGCAATTAAAAATGGAAAAAATAAAAATACAAATAGAGTTTGTCAGTGATGCCACCGTGGGATGCGGCCGGCTATGACCACCGCTGCTTATCTCAGCTTCAGGGGATGATGTTGGGATGCAGCAGGATGATAAAGCCTCCCACCGGTAGGGCTAGGATGATCTCTGAGCTGGTGATAATAATTGTTATTGGTGTTGATGGGGATGCAGGAATTAGCTCAAACAATGATGTGGAGACACAAGAGTAACAGTCTTTTCTAACCTTTAATGGTGGAACTCAGGTAGTACCGGGTACTGTTTTTTAAAGTTCACTGGGTCCGGATCTTGGAGGTAATTTTAGGCTTTCCACGCCAGGCAAGTCCTGAGGCTTTCCTTTTAGATTGTGTCCGTTGGGTCCTGGCTGCATAAAGCAATGCTGTGACCCTTTCTGTTTGGTACTAGCCGTAGGACAAGCAGCGTGAACCCTTCTCTTGGCTGTATTTCTACTTGGCTCTCCTGGGCTCTGTTGTGCGGCTGTGTCTCTTTAGCTTTACAGTGAACGGGGCGGTGTATAACTATCCGTTCTCTGGATTTGGCCGCTGGGTGTATATTCCCTAATGATCTCGGTCTCCGGTGACCGTACTAAATTCTGGGCTTGCTGGCACTACTACCACTCCCAGATCTTCCGTCTTTCCTCCTCAGGCCCTCACTATGGGCTTCACACACTGTCAGTTTCCTTGGACCGACCTAACACGGCTCCTGTCCCCAAGATCACTTTCCTCTCTTCCTTCTGCTCAACTGTCACCTCAGCTCTCCTGACTGTAACTGACTAGCTCCGCCCCCTGCACCTGCATATCTAGGGGACCTCTACTGGCAACAGCAACTGACCTGACCTCAGCTGTTAGAGCTCCCCCTACAGGTCCAGGTTGGGATATGTTATATGTGTGCTTCACCTGGTGGATGCCTTGCCTCCAAGCTTATAATGTGATTACCGGATCCCGGGGCGCCACATATGTTCTCAGCAACAAGATGACTGATGGCGTGGCCTCTCTCAATACAAGTGTATGGAGTGGGCGTGTCTGACTAGTGGGCGCGGCTGTCTAGTTGACGTGGCTTTGCTTTATGCACCTATATTGAGCAAGACCACACCCACTAGTCAGGGGTTCTGTCTGCTAACATACCTACTGCATAACTGCAGCCCATCTCTGGTTTATAAAACACCGAATCCTCACAGCGCTCAGTGCGGGCACTGGGAGGATGGAAGAGTTTGCAGTCACATAAAGTGACTGCCCAATTATCAATTTAGATTGGAAACCCCATTATTTGTGGTTATCTGTCCAGGACTTCTGTACTTTTTTTCTTAAAGGCAATATCCAAGATATATATAAAAAAATATATGGCCAAGCTCTAACAGGCCAGCAGTTGCCACCTACCTGCCTGTTGTGCCCATCCCTGTTCACCACCGACACAGAGTGGTAACAGACCGCTCCTGCCAGGGACAGCATGGCCGTGTAAACAGAGCAGTATATTCTTTTACACTCTGCTCTGTGGAAGGGAGGACAGCTGACCTCATGCTGATTGACAATAGTTTCCCCCTGGGGAAGCCGGCTGCCAATAAGCATGATGTCGGCTGTGACACCAACATAGCAGAGAAGCCGCCTCTCTGTCGACGTTACATTAACGATCAATGGCGCTGGGTACAACAGGCAGGTAGGTGGCAACTACCAGCCTGATAGTGTTTAGTCACATATATATATTTTTTTTTCCCAAATTCCGGATAATACTTTAAGGGGCTCCGGTAAGTAAATAACTACCTACCTGTTCTACCCGGTGCCAACCTTTGCTGGCTCAGTGGTCACAGATGCTCCTTCCGGTGATTCTACAGCTTTATTTGACCTCGCTGTAGAGAGAGATAAGGGGAATGTTCCTCATGATTTAAGCAAATATCCAGCACAATAAGTCAACTATACTCTAATTCCTGTCATAAACCAAAAGCACAATATTATTAATGATATTTTATATAATAGGGAAGACCTGTTATCAGTGGTGGCGCAACCGGAAGCCCATGGGCCCCAATGCAAAAGCTCCAATGGGGCCACCAATTATTGCAAATCTTTAATAGCATCAGTCTTTTTCTATAGGCCAAAGGGACCTTTGGGGGCCCCTAGGCGCCAGGGCCTAGGTGCGATTGCATCCCATGCACTCATTGTAGTTACGCCCTTGCCTGTTATGTAATGGGCACCTTTTGCATAGTGTAGATTCAGGTGACAGATCTGCTTTAAAATAGAATTTTGTAGTCTATTCTAATTGAAAAAAAAATACTAGCAAGCTTGCATTAATACTTTAATTAATTATTGATAAATTAATGTATTTTTCTATGTTTATTATTGTTTATAAACCAGTGTGATCAGCAGTGCTGAATGGGTGTGATTGGGGTTGGAAAGGGGTGTGATTGTGGCGTAGACATGGGTGTGATTGGGGCGTGGAAAGGGGTGTGATTGGGGCGTGGAAAGGGATGTGATTGGGGCGTGGAAAGGGATGTGATTGGCGTAGAAAGGGGTGTGATTTGGGCGGGGAAATGGGTGTGATTGGTGCGTGGAAAGAGGTCTGATTGGGGTGTAGAAATGGGTGTGATCGGGGCATGGAAAAGGGTGTGATTGAGGCGTGAAAAGGGGTCTGCTTAGGGCATGGGAAGGGGTGTGATTGGGACGTGAAAAGGGGTGTGATTAGGGCATGGAAAGGGTGTGATTGGGGCATGGAAAGGGGTGTGATTAGGGCATGGAAAGGGATGTGATTGGGGCATGAAAAGGGGTGTGATTAGGGCATGGAAAGGGGTGTGATTAGGATGTGAAAAGGAGTGTGATTAGGGCATGGAAAGGGGTGTGATTAGCGCATGGAAAGGGGTGTGATTAGGGCACGGAAAGGGGTGTGATTAGCGCATAGAAAGGGGTGTGATTAGCGCATGGAAAGTGGTGTGATTAGGGCACAGAAAGGGGTGTAATTAGCGCATGGAAAGTGGTGTGATTAAGGCATGGAAAGGGGTGTGATTGGGGCGTGGAAAGGGGTGTGATTAGCGCATAGAAAGGGGTGTGATTAGCGCATGGAAAGTGGTGTGATTAGGGCACAGAAAGGGGTGTAATTAGCGCATGGAAAGTGGTGTGATTAAGGCATGGAAAGGGGTGTGATTGGGGCGTGGAAAGGGGTGTGATTAGCGCATAGAAAGGGGTGTGATTAGGGCACGGAAAGGGGTGTAATTAGCGCATGGAAAGTGGTGTGATTAAGGCATGGAAAGGGGTGTGATTGGGGCGTGGAAAGGGGTGTGATTAGCGCATGGAAAGGGGTGTGATTGGGGCATGGAAAGGGGTGTGATTGGGGTGTAGACACGGGTGTGACTGGAGCATGGTACCTGGTGTGGTCAGTGAGTGTGGCCGAAAATTCTCGCAATGCGATAAGTGCGCCGCAAACTCTCTCCGTCTTTTCAATCTTTGATAGTTGGATGTATGCTCATAGGGATGACTAACAGGTCACAGTTTTTTTCTACCAATAATTTAGAATAATAATACTTCCTTATACAATAAAAATAAAACTACCTATAACAGGAAGAGATGATAACGTCTCAGCAGTGCTCACTGCTCGGGGATTTCAGCTCTTGAGTGTTTAGTGTCGCTGTGTTACTTTTATTTCAGCTGCAACTTAACAACAATGTTTATAGCAACCAAGTAACAGAAACAGCAAAGAAGCCAAAGAGTGCAGAGGAGCGGAGAGGAGGCGTCGCAGCAGCTCAGGCATATGCATCCTTTTATCAGGTACTTTTCTAAAAAGGGATATCCAGTGCAATAATATTACTGAGCTTTAACTACAACAGTCTGAAGAATACATGGGGTGCACAAAGTGTTAAGCCTATGATCACAGAGGAAGTTATTGCTGCATATTTTAGCATGGTTAGTTTTATGCAAATGTATGTTAAAAAAAACAAGCAAAACCTATGAAATTGAGGAAAAGTCATGCACACACATTGTTTTTTATTTTCTGATGGAAACTGAAACCTGCTTGGCTTTTGTTGTGCTTTTGAAACAGTGAGCATGTCAATTCTTTGAGTGTTTTTTGCTTTGTTTTTTTTGTGGCAGGTCAAAAATCCCCAATGCTGAGAGAGAATAAGAGAGAAAGAGGGAAGAGAGAGAGAGATTAGAGAGGAAAAAAGAGAGAGAAAAGAGAGGGAGAGAGAGGAGAGAAAGAGAAGAACAGAGAAGGGGAGAGACAGAGTCTGAGTAGAGAGAGGGAGAGAGACGGAGAGAGAGAGCGAGAGAAAGAGAGGGAGAGAGAGAAGGAGAGAGAGCTAACGAGAGAGACAGGGGGAGAGATATGGAGGGAGGGAAATGGAGATAGAGAGAGAGGGGAAAGAAAGGGGGGAGTGAGAGAGAATAGAGAGGATAGAGAAAGAGAGACAGAGGAGAGTGCAAGAGTAGAGAGAGAGAGAAAGAGGAAGAAAGAGTAGAGAGCGCAAGAGAAAGAGAGGAGAGAGAGCACAAGAGTAGAGAGAGAGGAACAGAGAGAGTAGAGAGAGAGAAAGAGGCAGAGGAGAGAGGGAGAAAGAGAGGAGAGAGCACGAGAGTAGAGAGGGAGAGAGGTAGAAGAGGAAGATAGTGAGAGGGAGAGAGAGAGGGAGAGAGAAAGGGAGAGAGAAAAGCCATTTTTACCATTAGTGTGTCATCAGTGTATGGTCTGTGTCTGATTTTACTATGAGTGTCATCAGTGTATGGTCTGTGTCTGATTTTACTATGAGTGTTATCAGTGTATGGTCTGTGTCTGATTTTACTATGAGTGTCATCAGTGTATGGTCTGTGTCTGATTTTACTATGAGTGTCATCAGTGTATGGTCTGTGTCTGATTTTACTATGAGTGTCATCAGTGTATGGTCTGTGTCTGATTTTACTATGAGTGTCATCAGTGTATGGTCTGTGTCTGATTTTACTATGAGTGTCATCAGTGTATGGTCTGTGTCTGATTTTACTATGAGTGTCATCAGTGTATGGTCTGTGTCTGATTTTACTATGAGTGTCATCAGTGTATGGTCTGTGTCTGATTTTACTATGAGTGTCATCAGTGTATGGTCTGTGTCTGATTTTACTATGAGTGTCATCAGTGTATGGTCTGTGTCTGATTTTACTATGAGTGTCATCAGTGTATGGTCTGTGTCTGATTTTACTATGAGTGTCATCAGTGTATGGTCTGTGTCTGATTTTACTATGAGTGTCATCAGTGTATGGTCTGTGTCTGATTTTACTATGAGTGTCATCAGTGTATGGTCTGTGTCTGATTTTACTATGAGTGTCATCAGTGTATGGTCTGTGTCTGATTTTACTATGAGTGTCATCAGTGTATGGTCTGTGTCTGATTTTACTATGAGTGTCATCAGTGTATGGTCTGTGTCTGATTTTACTATGAGTGTCATCAGTGTTTTTTTCTACAGATCAATGTCTATTAGAATCACTGCACACATACACTTAAGGAGTTTTTTTGCTTGTTGGTGAAATTTATTGAAACAAGTGCTCTTATAGTGATTGCGACAGAATGACGTTTCGGTCATTCAAGACCTTGATCACATAAGTCGCCTTGAGCTATGTTGTGGTTCATGAAGGATGTGGTCCTTATGATCAGTATAGGAACAGCGGGTATGCCCTTAGTAGTTCTGAACTGAGGGCTGTCCTGTACAGGGTAATGGTCACTAATGCCTTTAGATTAGCCAGGGTCAGAGCGGTCGCTCTATGTGGGGTGGTGGCACGGCGGTGGAGTGTGTTCACACTCAGTTGCAGCAAGGAGGAGTGCTGCAACTGAGTGTGAACACACTCCACCGCCGTGCCACCACCCCACATAGAGCGACCGCTCTGACCCTGGCTAATCTAAAGGCATTAGTGACCATTACCCTGTACAGGACAGCCCTCAGTTCAGAACTACTAAGGGCATACCCGCTGTTCCTATACTGATCATAAGGACCACATCCTTCATGAACCACAACATAGCTCAAGGCGACTTATGTGATCAAGGTCTTGAATGACCGAAACGTCATTCTGTCGCAATCACTATAAGAGCACTTGTTTCAATAAATTTCACCAACAAGCAAAAAAACTCCTTAAGTGTATGTGTGCAGTGATTCTAATAGACATTTATGTGGGACTTACGAGCCTCCTTCACTAGCACCATACCCCCACACCTATCGTGTGCTAGCCATTGAATCTCTTTCTACAGATCAATAAATAAATTAATTATAAAGCTTCTCCTGTTCTGTACCTTCCAATTCAGTAGAATTACAATGCATGGATTGTACACTGCTGCCATCCACTTACGGTACGGGCTTTTTTCAGACCCATAGGTTGCGTTCACATGTCACATATTTCTTTTTACGCGGCACTTTTATGCACTTGCGCGTTTTGCGGCGCAACTGCATTCACACGCAGCGCATTTTCGGCTGCACTTTTCCCGAGCCCATTTTATAATATGGGCTATGGGACAAGCGCGCCGAAAAAGGCACCAAGGATTGCCATGTCAATTCTTTTTGCGGCGTGCTTTGCAGTGAAAGCGCATCTGCAAAATTATAGATCATGTCAACGCATTTCAGCAAAAGCCATTGCCTCTGTTGGGATGCGTTACACCACTGGATTTCACTGGATTTATGGAAGTGCTAAATAGCGCTGCGTAAATGGTGATATACGCTGTGTGTGAACAGAGCCATAGACTTGTATTGAAACTTTTTATTCGTGCTGCCGGTAAAGCCACACACGTCTCAATGTGTTTTGCACAGATACAATGGTTTATGTTAAAACACAGACATGTGAATGGCACCATAAATTATAATGGAGGGTGGCGCTTTGAAGCGGTCAGTGGAGTTTTGAGAAGACAGGGGGACGTCGCTGCTTCAAGTGGGAGCGATGATAGGACAGAGTTATTTTTTTGTTTTTTTTTAAGTGATGGGGCCACATATACCGGGTTGAGGATCATATACCAGGATGGGGGACCATGCTACTCAAATAAGGGTGTACATTTAAAATAAATTAATAATAAAATCTTTTATGATGTGTCCCACAAGACAAACACAAATACAGAAAGGAGGAGAGAGGTACACAAATTATTCCTGTGCTCTCCTTATAGTTACTCTGCCTTACAACTGAGATTTATGCACCCCAAAAACAGGAATAAGGTGGTGCCCCCGCTCCTTCACGACAGATCCTATCTATCTCTAATCTCTATCTCTATCTCTAGGCATAGTTTGCGCCAACATCTATGAGGAGGAAAGGAGCATTGTTCTTCACCGAGGCATCAGAGGGGTTTGCATCCTTTTCAGCCATGATACTGCATACTCACTCCTGATAACCCCACAGAGGGGGAAACACATTGAGTGAAGCATGATAAGTATACCCTAAAGAAATGTATGAGTCATAAACTGCCTGCCTTATCTTGTTCATGTCACTCACAATGAATATTGCATTTGTCCTTTGAGCAAATAATGATGTGAAACCCTTCATGTTATGATATTGTGGATTTTGCCTGGGAAACCGAGCAGCTGATCGGTCATATGACCGCAGTTAGTGGTCATGTGAGCGATCAGCTGATCGGTTTCCCAGCCAACAACAGGTCCTCAAGCCCTGTAGGAGCTAGAAGACGGAGGTGGAGCGAGTCGTCAGACGGGTGAGTATCCTCACTGTGGAGGAGCGGAGGAACAGGAGGAGCTGGGGGCCGCAAGGAGCACGGGGGCTTTGAGGAGAGCCGCACCGCGTGGCTCTTTTGCATACCGGCCACTTCCGGCCTCAAACGGAAGTGGCCATTAGACAATTATATAGTAGATTCTAATTTTCTGAGATAATGATCTTTGGGTTTTCATTGGCTGTAAGTCATAATCATCAACATTAACAGAAATAAACACTTGAAATAGATCACTCTGTGTGTAATGACCCTATATAATATATGTGTTTCACTTTATGTATTGAATTACTGAAATTACCATAATTATTTTTTGATGGTATTCTAATTTATTGAGATGCACTTGTATCTGTCCTTTTGTTGGGGTAATTGCGTGTGAACAGTATGTAAGCTTTAACAGGTAATTATCTCATGCATAATATAACGTATATAATATCTGAATTATCTTTGTAATTTTTTATTTTTTCACACAAATAAATGCCTATCCCTACACCCCGAGAATAAGGGATAGACTCTTAATGCTCTTTTGTGGCATTTACACATTACATTTTTTCCAATGTGTGAATATTTGGATTCCTGCAGTATGACTGCGTGTTTACTATTGAACTATCTATTAGAGAGGGCACATTGGACCCGTCTTTGAGGAGCGGGGGCACCATCTTATCCCCGTTTACAGGGTGCATAAATCTCTGCTGTGAGGCAGGGTAACTATAGGGAGAGCAGGCATAATTTGTGTACCTCTCTCCTCCTTTCTATACTTGTGTGTTTGTCGTGTTGGGACACATCATCCAAGATTTTAGTATTCATTTATTAAAAGTTATATTTTTAATGTACACCCTTTTTTGAGAAGTATTTAGTTCAAAGTGGGTCTACACTTATCCTATTAACAATGGGCGATCAAGTACAAGGATGAAGGATTATATACCAGGATGGGGGATCATGTACCTGTATGAGGGATCATATAAGAGGATGGGGGATCATATACCAGCATGGGGGATCATGTACCTGGATGGAGGATCATGTACCTGAATAAGTAAAAGGCGGCCGTCACACGGTGAGATATCGAGAACGATATTGTAAGCGATCACGTGCACGCGCAATCGCTTACAATATCGTTCACATCGCTGGTGAGATGTCACACAGACAGACTCACCAGCGATGTGGAGCAGCGATCTCGCTCGTTACTATGGTACACATCGGGTAACTAGGCGCCGCGCGTCGCTTAGTTACCCGACGTGTACCATAGTTACCATCTCCCAGCATAGGCGCGGTCGCTGGGAGATGGATCATCGTGGTGTCATACACCACGATGATGCAGATCGTTGCATCGTTCATCGCTAGATCTGAGAACCGAACCTCAGATCAGCGATGTCACGATCAAGCGATTTACCATCGTAAATCGCTTGATTACATGCAACGATATCTTGCCCGATATCGCTTAAGCGATCAAAAAGGAGATCGCTTAAACGATATCGGGCAAAAAATCGTCCCGTGTGACGGCCGCCAAACATGTAGCATGATGGGGGATCACGTACCTCGATGGGTGATCATATATGAGGGATCATATAAGAAGATGGGGGATCATGTGTCTGGATGGAGGATCATGTACCTGAATGGGGGATCATATATGAGGGATCATATAAGAGGATGGAGGATAATGTGTCTGGATGGAGGATCATGTACCTGAATGGGGGATCATATATGAGGGATCATATAAGAGGATGGAGGATAATGTGTCTGGATGGGGGATCATGTACCTGGATGGAGGATCATATACCTGGATGGGTGAAACATGTACCAGTATGAGAGATTATGTACCTGGATGGAGGATCATATACCTGGATGGGTGAAACATGTACCAGTATGAGAGATCATGTACCTGGATGGGGGATCATGTACCTGAATGGGGGATAATATACTTGGATGGGGGGACCATGTACCAGGATGGGGGATCATGTCCCTGAATGGAGGATAATATACTTGGATGGGGGGACCATGTACCAGGATGGGGGATCATATCCCTGAATGGAGGATAATATACTTGGATGGGGGGATCATGTACCAGGATGGGGGATCATGTGCCATTTTTGGGTAGATGCACTGTTTTGATCACCTGTTATTGTATGTTATTGCAATGTTTCAGTGCAAAGAAAATGCAATTTTGGCACTTTAACTTTATTTTCCATTACACAGTTTACAGATCAGATTAATTGATTTTATATTTTGATAGATCGGACATTTCTGAATGCGGCGATAGCAAACATGTGTATTTTTTTAGCTTTATTCTCAATGGGGCAAAAGGGTGTGATTTGAACTTTTAGTTTTTGATTACTTTTTTGATATTTTTTAAAAACTTTTTTTAACATTATTTTATTTTACATGGCCCCTTGGGCACGTCAACACTGCAGTGTCCAATCTTTTGTGCTGCCCAGAGCCCATCGTGATGCATGTCTATGCACTGCAGAAATTATCACTTTATGTAGATGCAGGCACTCGTCAAGCATCCACCAGAAGTGAGACATCACAACATCCAGGACATTGCAGGACCCCTGGCTGCCACGGCAACACATTGAGGCCTAGTGATTGTGTCACGGGGCCGCTGATGCTGACACAGAAGTATGCGGAGTACCTTGCATAAATCTCGCATGACTCACCTGGAATGGCCCCTGCCTCTCTGGACAGGAGCGTGTAGCTGCAAAGAAACACAACCAGCTGACACGCTCCTGTTCAGAAAGGCATGGGCCATTCCAGGTGAGTCATGCGAGATTGATGCAAGGTACTCCGCATACTTTTTTTGTCAGCATCAGGGGCCCCGTGATATAATCACTGAGCCTCAATGTGTTACCGTGGTAGCCAAGGGTCCTGCAATGACCTGAATGCTGTATTGTCTCACTTCTGGTGGACACGCTCCTGTTCAGAGATGCATGGGCCGTTCTGGGTGAGTCATGTGAGATGCATGCAAGATAATTGCATGCATCTTGCATACTAGGTTTCCACTCTCAACCAGTGTCTGGACTAATTTTAAGCTAAGACATTTATGGGGGGAAAAAGAACCCAACTTTATATTTTAAATTAGGGTAGATAACTCATTACTGAGCAATTTTGCATCAACATTTTTTTGGGTAGCATTTTAACTCAAGGTATCTTGGCCCCAATGCCCAGATGCACCCGGGCACCTCCTACCGAGTGACATTTGCTACCTGCACTAAAGAAATAGCTATTTCTGCACCCGCTATGGCTACTGTCCTACAACTGGGAAACTACATCCAAATGCATAGGAACACTGAACATTCTGTTACTATGGATGACTTCACAATGAACTATTGTCATATCTATGATGACAACGCATGAAGAGCCATAACTTCTTTCTTAGGTCCAACGCTACAGAGTCCGGCAGAAGTAAGGAAACCCAGCGCTTTCTCAACTATGAGCGCAAGAACAAAATAGACTTCATAATGTATGTATATAGATATATATGGTTAGGAAGTAATACACATGGAAAATCATATTAGAGATGTTCATACCATTCTGATCAGTGACGTCCTTCTTAAAGGGACCTCTACTGACTTGTAATAAAGTTTTGTCCTAATCTTTTTTCCATTTTAAACATTGAGTGTGATGGTAGAGGGAAATACTAAGGCCTTGTTCCCACCATGAGTATTTGATGAGTTTTTTTTGCAGAATTTCTGCACCGATTATGCATCTATCACATCAGCGTTTTTGCCCGTTCGTGGCAGATCCGGCAGCTTTACCGCATCTGCCACGTAATGGCTCACTTTCAGCATTTTGGATTGAAAAACGTGGTAGTGTGAAAGAGGCCTTACTGGGATGGAGTAAAGTGAAGGACCTGGTACTAGAGTCCCAAATTGAGAATACAAAGAAAAGATCTTAGCTCTTATGGTGGGTTTACACGCTGCAATATCGTTTCGTTATCGCAACTCAATGGCGCGGGAGCGCGCAATTAGTGCACGTTCGTCCCGCATCGCATTGAATGTTTACACGCTGCGATATCGGAATACAACGTCCGTGCGATGTCTCCGCCTCCCAACCCAGGATCGCATAGTTAACATGGGAGTCAATGGGTGACGTTTCAAATCGCATCGTAATTGGGCGTTTACACAGCACGATCCGGCTTCAATCGCTATGCAATATCGGGGCATTGAATAGCACGCTCATTCAATCCCCGATATCCAGTGGCGTAACTAGATTTCGAAGGGCCCCGGTGCGAAATTTGGACCTGGGCCCCCCCCTTCCCCTGGGCGCCCACATTGGTCAGATGTACGGGTCCCACGTAATGTTCTAAATCCTATAAAGACTCACAAATTGACCCCTCTCCCCTTCATTATGTATTAATGTCCCTCATTCAGGTATATATGATCCTCCATTACAGTATAATGCCGCCTCACAGCGGCTCCAGATAATATAATGCCGCCTCACAGCTGCTCCAGATAATCTAATGCTGCCTCACAGCGGCTCCAGATAATATAATGCCGCCTCACAGCGGCTCCAGATAATATAATGCCGCCTCACAGCGGCTCCAGATAATATAATGCCGCCTCACAGCGGCTCCAGATAATATAATGCCGCCTCACAGCCGCTCCAAATAATCTAATGCCGCCTCACAGCGGCTCCAGATAATATAATGCCGCCTCACAGCGGCACCAGATAATCTAATGCCGCCTCACAGCCGCTCCAGATAATCTAATGCCGCCTCACAGCCGCTCCAAATAATCTAATGCCGCCTCACAGCGGCTCCAGATAATATAATGCCGCCTCACAGCCGCTCCAAATAATCTAATGCCGCCTCACAGCCGCTCCAAATAATCTAATGCCGCCTCACAGCCGCTCCAAATAATCTAATGCCGCCTCACAGCCGCTCCAAATAATCTAATGCCGCCTCACAGCCGCTCCAAATAATGTAATGCCGCCTCACAGCCGCTCCAAATAATCTAATGCCGCCTCACAGCCGCTCCAAATAATCTAATGCCGCCTCACAGCCGCTCCAAATAATCTAATGCCGCCTCACAGCCGCTCCAAATAATATAATGCCGCCTCACAGCCGTTCCAGATAATATAATGCCGCCTCACAGCCGCTCCAAATAATGTAATGCCGCCTCACAGCCGCTCCAAATAATCTAATGCCGCCTCACAGCGGCCCCAGATAATCTAATGCCGCCTCACAGCTGCTCCAGATAATCTAATGCCGCCTCACAGCGGCTCCAGATAATATTATGCCGCCTTCACAGCCGCTCCAGATAATATAATGCCGCCTCACAGCTGCTCCAGATAATCTAATGCTGCCTCACAGCGGCTCCAGATAATATAATGCCGCCTCACAGCGGCTCCAGATAATATAATGCCGCCTCACAGCGGCTCCAGATAATATAATGCCGCCTCACAGCGGCTCCAGATAATATAATGCCGCCTCACAGCCGCTCCAAATAATCTAATGCCGCCTCACAGCGGCTCCAGATAATATAATGCCGCCTCACAGCGGCACCAGATAATATAATGCCGACTCACAGCCGCTCCAAATAAACTAATGCCGCCTCACTGCCACTCCAGATAATATAATGCCGCCTCACAGCCGCTCCAGATAATCTAATGCCGCCTCACAGCCGCTCCAGATAATCTAATGCCGCCTCACAGCCGCTCCAAATAATCTAATGCCGCCTCACAGCGGCTCCAGATAATATAATGCCGCCTCACAGCCGCTCCAAATAATCTAATGCCGCCTCACAGCCGCTCCAAATAATCTAATGCCGCCTCACAGCCGCTCCAAATAATGTAATGCCGCCTCACAGCCGCTCCAAATAATCTAATGCCGCCTCACAGCCGCTCCAAATAATCTAATGCCGCCTCACAGCCGCTCCAAATAAACTAATGCCGCCTCACAGCTGCTCCAGATAATATAATGCCGCCTCACAGCCGCTCCAGATAATATAATGCCGCCTCACAGCCGCTCCAGATAATATAATGCCGCCTCACAGCCGCTCCAGATAATCTAATGCCGCCTCACAGCCGCTCCAGATAATCTAATGCCGCCTCACAGCCGCTCCAGATAATCTAATGCCGCCTCACAGCCGCTCCAGATAATATAATGCCGCCTCACAGCCGCTCCAAATAATCTAATGCCGCCTCACAGCCGCTCCAGATAATATTATGCCGCCTCACAGCCGCTCCAGATAATATTATGCCGCCTCACAGTCGCTCCAGATAATATTATGCCGCCTCACAGTCGCTCCAGATAATATTATGCCGCCTTCACAGCCGCTCCAGATAATATTATGCCGCCTTCACAGCCGCTCCAGATAATATAATGCCGCCTCACAGCCGCTACAAATAATATAATGCCGCCTCACAGCTGCTCCAGATAATATAATGCCACCTCACAGCCACTACAAATAATATAATGCCACCTCACAGCCGCTACAAATAATATAATGCCGCCTCACAGCCGCTCCAAATAATATACGGTAATGCCACCTCACAGCCGCTCCAAATAATATACGGTAATGCCACCTCACAGCCACTACAAATAATATAATGCCGCCTCACTATAATGCTGCCTCATAGCCACTCCAGATAATATAATGCCGCCTGACTATAATGCCGCCTCATAGCCATTCCAGATAATATAATTCTGCACACACAGCCTGCTTACCGCCCACAGTCACATGCATTCCACTCACAGTCACATGCATTGCACATACAGTCACATGCATTGCACTCACATGCATTGCACACACAGTCACATGCATTGCACACAGTCACATGCATTGCATTCACAGTCACATGCATTGCATTCACAGTCACATGCATTGCATTCACAGTCACATGCATTGCACATACATTGCACTCACAGTCACATGCATTGCACATACATTGCATTAACAGTCACATGCATTGCACTCAGTCACATGCACTGCACATACAGTCACATGCATTGCACATACAGTCACATGCACTGCACACACAGTCACATGCATTGCACACACAGTCACATGCATTGCACATACAGTCACATGCATTGCATTCACATGCATTGCATTCACAGTCACATGCATTGCATTCACATGCATTGCATTCACAGTCACATGCATTGCACTCACAGTCACATGCATTGCACATACATTGCATTCACAGTCACATGCATTGCACTCAGTCACATGCATTGCACATACAGTCACATGCATTGCACATACATTGCATTCACAGTCACATGCATTGCACTCAGTCACATGCATTGCACATACAATCACATGCATTGCATTCACAGTCTCATGCATTGCACATACAGTCACATGCATTGCACTCACAGTCACATGCATTGCACTCACAGTCACATGCATTGCACTCAGTCACATGCATTGCACATACATTGCATTCAGTCACATGCATTGCACTCAGTCACATGCACTGCACACACAGTCACATGCACTGCACACACAGTCACATACACTGCACACACAGTCACATACATACATTGCACACACAGTCACATGCATTGCACATACAGTCACATGCATTGAACACACAGTCACATGCATTGAACACACAGTCACATACATTGCATTCACAGTCACATACACTGCATTCACAGTCACATACACTGCACACACAGTCACATACATACACTGCACACACAGTCACATACATACACTGCACACACAGTCACATACATACACTGCACACACAGTCACATACATACACTGCACACACAGTCACATACATACACTGCACACACAGTCACATACATACACTGCACACACAGTCACATATATACACTGCACACACAGTCACATACATACACTGCACACACAGTCACATACATACATTGAACACACAGTCACATACACTGCACACACAGTCAACACACACACTGACTGCACCTTCTCTCCTGTGTTCTCCGTGCTCCCTGAAGGTCTTCATGCCAGGCCCAGGAAGCAGTGACTCCAGCGGTGCTGTGTGAGGAGGAGGAGAGCAGGCCAGGCCGGGAGACTCTAAGCAGCTCCTCTTCGGCAGAGAGGTAGGCGTGCTGCTGCATGCCTCCTACAGTCCCCAGCCTGCTCCCGCGGTCTGCAGGCAGAGGAAGAAGGGGGGCGGGGTGGCTGCATCGTCAGCGGTGAGGGCCAGTAGTCCTCCGGCGGCCGTGATCATCCGCCTGGGGACCGGCAGGGTAGAGCGCCACACAGCTAGCGCAGCGGTAGCAGGGGTCGGCGTGCTCCGGGCCCCTGTACCTCCGGGCCCGGTCTCACTTGCGACCCCTGCGACCGCGGGTGGTACGCCACTGCCGATATCGCATTGACATCGTTCCTGCATCGTATTGGACGTTCACACCATACAACGCAGGAACGATTTCGCCTCCGACGATTGAACCACGTGACTTTTGATTGAAATCGTACTACGATATCGCGACGTGTAAACCCGCCATTAGGGCCACTTTACACACACCAACTTATCAGTCCAACTTCTGACCAACTTACTGGTTGCAGTGAAATCATGGACACATTGTTACATTTGTACACAGCAACAAAATGGAGCAATGTGTCCATGATTTCACTGCAACCAGTAAGTTGTTCAGAAGTTGGACAGATAAGTTGGTGTGTGTAAAGTGGCCTTCAGTGTTCAGGAGCGCAGCTAAATTTACTAGTACAGAAAAGAGTTTAACAATCTCTTAACGGGAACCTGAATGGGAAACAGCATTATTAACCTGCAGAGTTATTAAGTCTTTGATACCTTCCCTGTACCTGCATATTGGACCCACTGCCAAGAAAATAACAACTGTATTCCTCCCAGCAGCGTTTGGGTTTCAGCCACTAGGTCGGCGCCAGATCGGGTTTCATCACTGTTGTAAGCATCGAGTGCAGCAGCTGTAGCCGCCCCTGCACTAACTAACAGCCTCCTCTAATGCTGATCAGCTGTCAGTCATCTGTCAGTCTCTAAATGGTCATGAGCGTGTATCATGGTACAGGAACTCCATGGGTCCCTGCGCCATAATGCATTTTAGCTGAATATATGGGCTTGGACGCCCATCTAGCTGAAATGGGTACTTGCGTTGGCAGGCTCCTAGCCTGGTAGTTATGCCCCTGTGTCTCTATATACATCTACTGTGCTTTATCCATGAGTTAATATAGAAATCTACTGTAAGTACATCAAACATACGTCATCTGCAAAGAGGTAGAGGTGTATATTGCTATAGTTGCATCTTTGTAAACAAACTATCAAAAATGTGCAGTGATGCAAACAGTAAGGATCACACAAAGGAGGAGAGAGCGGGAAAGTTGTGCAAACAGTCCGGCAAAAGGCAGAGGGTGCAGCAACTGCAAACAGCAATTCATAGGTTACTAGGGAGGGACGACGCTTTCTGTAGTCACCACGGAGAATGGAAAACACAGCGAGCACACACATCAGGAAGAAAGGTCTGATCAGGCAACACAATCACTTCACCAGGATGTGTGCACGGCAAAGGGGTTTTCCCACAAACAGAGGTCATTTTAAAGTTCAGTTGAATCAACAGATCTTGGAATAACAATAATTTCCACAATTGGATGTTTAAAAAATGTTCCTGTGCTGAGATAATCTTATATATGTGTCCCTGCTATGTACTGTGTAATGGATGTGTCTGACCGTACATGGACATGGTCTGATCATACCACATCTCCTGTGCTTAGATAATCGTATATGTGTGTCCCTGCTTTGTACTGTGTAATGGATGTGTCTGATCATACAGGGACATGGTCTGATCATACCACATCTGCTGTGCTGAGATAATCTTATATATGTGTCCCTGCTATGTACTGTGTAATGGATGTGTCTGATCATACAGGGCCATGGTCTGATCATACCACATCTCCTGTGCTGAGATAATCTTATATATGTGTCCCTGCTGTGTACTGTGTAATGGATGTGGTATGATCAGACCATGTCCCTGTATGATTAGACAGGGACATGGTCTGATCATACCACATCTCCTGTGCTGAGATAACCTTATATATGTGTCCCTTCTATGTACTGTGTAATGGATGTGTCTGACCATACAGGGACATGGTCTGGTTGTACCACTTCCCCTGTGTCGGGGAGGAAAGAAAAGAGTATAGAGACATTACTGCATGAGATCATAGATGATTCTTTCTTTGAGATAAAATATTTTTAAAAACAAAGAAAGAATCATCTATGATCTCATGCTGTAATGTGTGTATACTCTTTCCCATGTAGTAATGTCTGTATATTCTTTCCCATGCTGCGATGTATGTATACTCTTTTCCATGTAGTAATGTCTGTATACTCTTTTCCATGTAGTAATGTCTGTATACTCTTTTCCATGTAGTAATGTCTGTATACTCGTTCCCATGCAGTAATGTCTGTATACTCTTTCCCATGCAGTAATGTCTGTATACTCTTTCCCATGCAGTAATGCCTGTATACTTTTTCCCATGTAGTAATGTTTGTATACTCTTTCCCATGTAGTAATGTCTCTATACTCTTTCCCATGCAGTAATGTCTGTATACTCTTTCCCATGCAGTAATGCCTGCATACTTTTTCCCATGTAGTAATGTTTGTATACTCTTTCCATGTAGTAATGTCTCTATACTCTTTCCCATGCAGTAATGTCTGTATACTCTTTCCCATGCAGTAATGCCTGTATACTTTTTCCCATGTAGTAATGTCTGTATACTCTTTCCCATGTAGTAATGTCTGTATACTTTTTCCCATGTAGTAATGTGTGTATACTCTTTCCCATGTAGTAATGTCTGTATATTCTTTCCCATGCTGTTATGTCTGTATACTCTTTTCCATGCTGTAACGTCTGTATACTCTTTCCCATGTAGTAATGTGTGTGTATACTCTTTCCCATGTAGTAATGTCTGTATATTCTTTCCCATGCTGTTATGTCTGTATACTCTTTTCCATGCTGTAACGTCTGTATACTCTTTCCCACGTAGTAATGTCTGTATACTCTTTCCCATGTAGTAATGTCTGTATACTCTTTCCCATGTAGTAATGTCTGTATACTCTTTCCCACGTAGTAATGTCTGTATACTCTTTTCCATGTAGTAATGTCTGTATACTCTTTCCCATGTAGTAATGTCTGTATACTCTTTTCCATGTAGTAATGTCTGTATACTCTTTCCCATGCAGTAATGTCTGTATACTCTTTCCCATGCAGCAATGCCTGTATACTTTTTCCCATGTAGTAATGTTTGTATACTCTTTCGCATGTAGTAATGTCTGTATACTCTTTCCCATGTAGTAATGTCTGTATACTTTTTCCCATGTAGTAATGTCTGTATACTCTTTCCCATGTAGTAATGTCTGTATACTTCTTTCCATGTAGTAATGTCTGTATACTCTTTCCCATACAGTAATGTCTGTATACTCTTTCCCATGCAGTAATGCCTGTATACTTTTTCCCATGTAGTAATGTTTGTATACTCTTTCGCATGTAGTAATGTCTGTATACTCTTTCCCATGCTGCGATGTATGTATACTCTTTTCCATGTAGTAATGTCTGTGTACTCTTTCCCATGATGTTATGTCTGTATGCTCTTTTCCATGTAGTAATGTCTGTATACTCTTTTCCATGCAGTAATGTCTGTATACTCTTTCCCATAATGTTATGTCTGTATACTCTTTCCCATGCAGTAATGTCTGTATACTCTTTCCCATGCAGTAATGTCTGTATACTCTTTCCCATGCAGTAATGCCTGTATACTTTTTCCCATGTAGTAATGTTTGTATACTCTTTCCCATGTAGTAATGTCTTCTATACTCTTTCCCATGCAGTAATGTCTGTATACTCTTTCCCATGCAGTAATGCCTGCATACTTTTTTCCCATGTAGTAATGTTTGTTATACTCTTTCCCATGTAGTAATGTCTCTATACTCTTTCCCATGCAGTAATGTCTGTATACTCTTTCCCATGCAGTAATGCCTGTATACTTTTTCCCATGTAGTAATGTCTGTATACTCTTTCCCATGTAGTAATGTCTGTATACTTTTTCCCATGTAGTAATGTGTGTATACTCTTTCCCATGTAGTAATGTCTGTATATTCTTTCCCATGCTGTTATGTCTGTATACTCTTTTCCATGCTGTAACGTCTGTATACTCTTTCCCATGTAGTAATGTCTGTATACTTTTTCCCATGTAGTAATGTCTGTATACTCTTTTCCATGTAGTAATGTCTGTATACTCTTTCCCACGTAGTAATGTCTGTATACTCTTTCCCATGTAGTAATGTCTGTATACTCTTTCCCATGTAGTAATGTCTGTATACTCTTTTCCATGTAGTAATGTCTGTATACTCTTTCCCATGCAGCAATGTCTGTATACTCTTTCCCATGCAGTAATGCCTGTATACTTTTTCCCATGTAGTAATGTTTGTATACTCTTTCGCATGTAGTAATGTCTGTATACTCTTTCCCATGTAGTAATGTCTGTATACTTTTTCCCATGTAGTAATGTCTGTATACTTTTTCCCATGTAGTAATGTCTGCATACTTTTTCCCATGTAGTAATGTCTGTATACTTTTTCCCATGTAGTAATGTCTGTATATTCTTTTGCATTGATTAACATAACTTTTAAATTAGCTTTGCTCATGGGAAAACCACTTTAACCCATTCACCACTAGGAGATTTTCCATTTTCCGTTTTTTCTCCCTTCTTCCAAGAGCCATAACTTTTTATTTTACCATCAATACAGACATATGAGGACTTGTTATTTGCAGGACGAGTTGTACTTTTGGATGACATCATTCATTTTACCATATAGTGTACTGGAAAAGGGAAAAGATTCCAAGTGTGGTAAAATTGCAAAGAAATGTAGTTACACAATTGTTTATTTACACTATCTGTCTTTTCCAGCAGTTGTGTCATGATTATCTTACAGGACAGATATACATAATGAAAGGATCTAACTAAAGCTCACGTTACATATACTAACATTTCAGCGACCTGATCAACGATCTGACTCAACCAGGATCACTGGAACATCGCTATGTGATCACTGGTGAGATGCCAGACAGGCAGGTCTTACCAGCGATCACCAAGCGATGCGCCGACACCCGACAGTCGCTGGGATCAGTCAGGGTGTCGGGCGCACACTGGGTGTCGCTGGTCGTTGCCAATGCATGTGTGCCAGCGGGAGACCAGCGACCGAAAAATGGCCCTGGACATTCCAGAGCGCAGTTCTTAATGACGTCCCCTAGGGGATGCAAATGGGATGCTCCCTCATCGGTATTATCACTGATCCATGAGATGGATGAAGTTAACAAACAAAACCCCCGCTATTGGTCTGACACTAACCCAAAGTGGATAGTTCCCTCCAAGACTAATGGAACACAAAAATTGATGATGTGGTGTGGTATATTGGGTACAAAGATAGTGGAAGCCTGTGCTAGCATTTCTTCTGTGGTGTTGCTATCAGTGTGTCAAGAGTGGGAGAAGAGGGTTGTATTGACAATCCAACACAATGGGCAGCACTTTGAACACATATTATAAGCGGTCATAAACTTGTAAATAACTCATGAAAGAATAAAGTTATGTTAAAGCCAAGCACACCATTGTTTTTCTTATGAAATTCTCAGTAAGTTTGGTGTCACATGACCCTCTTCCCTTTGAAAAAATAAAGTTGGATCCAAAATGGCCGACTTCAAAATGGCCGCCTTGGTCATCACCCATCTGGAAAAGTTTTCCCCCTCCCATATATTAATGTGCCACAAACAGGAAGTTGATATCACCAACTATTCCCATTTTATTTAGGTGCATCCACATAAATAGCCCACCCTGTACTTACTGGATAGTGGCATTGTCCAAGCATTGGTCTAGATTTTTCCCTCTGACAGCATTCTTTACATCCTGAGCCACATCTGTGCTCTGATTTTATATGCTACTTCATTCAGTTGTTTGTCCGTTTGATCCTAGTGTTATTCAAGCTACATTTATGTTTGTCTTGGTCTTTAGTGAGTCATTTTCACTCTTATTTAACTTAACAAAAAGTATAATTTATATTTGAATATTTTCACTAAATTGCAGTGTTGGTGATAGTCCTTTATTTAGTGTATTGCTTTGGTCACATGTACATTAGCAGCAATGCACAGACTCTGGCTCTATCTTTTCTATTGAAACATCTAATGAAGGTGTGCAAAGGTGATATTGGAATGAAGAGAAGCAGGGTCAGGTGTATCCTCACCTATTGTGAATGGTGGATCCTGTGTTATCTACTGTATATAGAGGTGTTATCAGTCATTGTACAGGAGGAGGAGGTGAGCTGTGATATCGCCTATTGTGAATGGTGGATCCTGTGTTATCTACTGTATATAGAGGTGTTATCCGTCATTGTACAGGAGGAGGAGGTGAGCTGTGATATCACCTATTGTGAATGGTGGATCATGTGTTATCTACTGTATATAGAGGTGTTGTCAGTCATTGTACAGGAGGAGGAGGTGAGCTGTGATATCACCTATTGTGAATGGTGGATCCTGTGTAATCTACTGTATATAGAGGTGTTATCAGTCATTGTACAGGAGGAGGAGGTGAGCTGTGATATCACCTATTGTGAATGGTGGATCCCGTTATCTACTGTATATAGAGGTGTTATCAGTCATTGTACAGGCGGAGGTGAGCTGTGATATCACCTATTGTGAATGGTAGATCCTGTGTTATCTACTGTATATAGAGCTGTTATCAGTCATTATACAGGAGGAGGTGAGCTGTGATATCACTTATTGTGAATGGTGGATCCTGTGTTATCTACTGTATATAGAGGTGTTATCAGTCATTATACATGAGGAGATGGGCTGTGATATCACCTATTGTGATTGGTGAATCCTGTGTTATCTACTGTATATAGAGGTGTTATCAGTCATTGTACAGGAGGAGGAGGAGGTGAGCTGAGACATCACCTATTGTGAATGGTGGATCCTGTGTTATCTACTGTATATAGAGGTGTTATCAGTCATTGTACAGGAGGAGGTGAGCTGTGATATCTATTGTGAATGGTGGATCCTGTGTTATCTACTGTATATAGAGGTGTTATCAGTCACTGTACAGGAGGAGGTGAGCTGTGATATCACCTATTGTGAATGGTGGATCCTGTGTTATCTACTGAATATAGAGGTGTTATCAGTCATTATACAGGAGGAGGAGGTGAGCTGTGATATCACCTATTGTGAATGGTGGATCCTGTTATTTACTGTATATAGAGGTGTTATCAGTCATTGTACAGGAGGAGGAGGTGAGCTGTGATATCACCTATTGTGACTGGTGGATCCTGTGTTATCTACTGTATATAGATGTGTTATCAGTTATTGTACAGGAGAAGGTGAGCTGTGATATCACCTATTGTGAATGGTGGATCCTGTGTTATCTACTGTATATAGAGGTGTTATCAGTCATTATACAGGAGGAGGAGGTGAGCTGTGACATCACCTATTGTGAATGGTGGATCCTGTGTTATCTATTGTATATAGAGGTGTTATCAGTCATTGTACAGGAGGAGGTGAGCTGTGATATCACCTATTGTGAATGGTGGATCCTGTGTTATCTACTGTATATACAGGTGTTATCAGTCATTGTACAGGAGGAGGTGAGCTGTGATATCACCTATTATGAATGGTGGATCCTGTGTTATCTACTGTATATAGAGGTGTTATCAGTCATTGTACAGGAGGAGGTGAGCTGTGATATCACCTATAGTGAATGGTGGATCTTGTGTTATCTACTGAATATAGAGGTGTTATCAGCCATTGTACAGGAGGAGGTGAGCTGTGATATCACCTATTGCGAATGGTGGATCCTGTGTTATCTACTGTATATAGAGGTGTTATCAGTCATTATACAGGAGGAGGAGGTGAGCTGTGACATCACCTATTGTGAATGGTGGATCCTGTGTTATCTATTGTATATAGAGGTGTTATCAGTCATTGTACAGGAGGAGGTGAGCTGTGATATCACCTATTGTGAATGGTGGATCCTGTGTTATCTACTGTATATACAGGTGTTATCAGTCATTGTACAGGAGGAGGTGAGCTGTGATATCACCTATTATGAATGGTGGATCCTGTGTTATCTACTGTATATAGAGGTGTTAACAGTCATTGTACAGGCGGAGGAGGTGAGCGGTGATATCACCTATTGTGAATGGTGGATCCTGTGTTATCTACTGTATATAGAGGTGTTATCAGTCATTGTACAGCAGGAGGAGGTGAGCTGTGATATCACTTATTGTGAATGGTGGATCCTGTGTTATCTACTGTATATACAGGTGTTATCTGTTATTGTACAGGAGGAGGAGGAGGGTAGCTATGACATCATGCGATTGGTAGATCCTGTGTTATTTATTGTATATAGAGTTTGGTATTATATGTAACTTAATTATACGGTGGCTCAGTGGTTAGCACTGCAGTCTTGCAGTACTCGGGTCCTGGGTTTAAGTCCCATCAAGAACAATAGCTGCAAGGAGTTTGTATGTTCTTACCGTGTTTGCATGGGTTTCCTCCCATACTCTAAAGACATACGGATATGAAATTTAGATAGTGAACCCAATGAGGACAGTGATGTTGATGTCTATAAAACACTGCAAAATATGATGGTGCTACATACGTAAGGCTAAATAATAATATATTCTTTTCGTTTTAGAAAATGCCAAAGGGTAAAGCAAAACCGAAGGGTAAGAAAATCACTTTGAAGACAGCTAAGAATGCTATCCGTATTACATTTGATGGGAAACGAAGGCTGGATCTGTCTAAGATGGGAATTGCTGCTATTCCCAAATGCTTATTGAAACTCTGTGACGTAGAAGAGTTGGACCTCAGTAGAAATTTAATACGCAAGATCCCTGATTGGATACATCGTTTTCGCAATCTGCGATGGCTCGACCTGCACAGCAATCAGATAGAAAAACTCCCGGAGTCTGTAGGCCAATTACAAAACCTCCTACATCTTAATGTTTGCAATAACAAATTGACCACAAACGGTGTTCCGGTGGAGCTGAGCCATCTCAATAACTTGCGACAACTTAACCTGGGACTTAACAGACTTGATATGCTGCCGACTACATTTGGGAATCTAAAAGAGCTTAAGGAAGTCGGTGTCTTTGATAATCAACTTACGTCAGTCCCCCCCAGCATACTCAAGCTCCCGAAATTGAAGAAGATTAACACAAAGAGAAACCCAATCCAGGATCCAGAGAAAACAGAGGAGGAGCATCAGGAAACCATCCAAAGAGTTAAATCTCTTCACCTTGTCAATGAAAAGGACCTGTGTAATCCTTGTCTGTCAAAATGCCAGATGGACAGGAGTAAGCTGAAAAAGCTGAAAAATGTGATGACTTCTGCAATGAGAAATCCTTTCTCCAACAACCTCGTTTCTCCAAACTCTACAGCTAAGGAGACATTGACAAACCTAATTGACACTTAAATAAGATCATACAATATGTCATCAATAAGAAATAAAAATGGTAAAAAAAAATGAATTCTGAAATATAATGATACTAAATATAACAAAGAGTTTCTCCAGCCATAACAAAGGACATAAAGACGCCTAAACGGAACCTTGGTTAAGGATTTACCTCCATTATTAGGAGCAATATGAGCCTTCTTGCCATGTCTCGAATCTCTCCATCACTATATATAAGTTTAAAAATCATTTTCATCTGGGGGCACATCATATTTAACTTACAGCAGTATGTATCTTCCTGCTCACCCTACTTAACGGCGGGTCAGTCATGTTGCTTTGGACATGATAATAGCACAACATGGCTGATTGTTCCTAGATGAGTGGCAGTGTCTTGGACCAGCCTGCGCGATTTAATATATGATGCATGCTAAGAAGGAGGCTTATTAATGAGGACAATGATCCAATGTTTCGGCCTTTATCATGGATCTAGTGTCATCATATTATAGTCTTACCTTTTGCTCAAAAAGATCAAGGGGGCCACCCAGAAGCCTACTGTATCAGGGGAAAAAAGAGTACATATATTGTATATTTGGTTAGAGCAGGCTAATCTTAAAGGGTAAAATTAACTGCCTGTAGCGTCCTAATATTTCAAAGACCCCTATGCTACTGCAAGCAGATCTAACTAAACATTGATAGAAGGTTATAAGTTATCCTATACAATAATAAATGCTTATACATAACCCAATACAAAAAGTAAAGTGCTCTTGATCAAACTTACATGTGAAGGGAGATGTTGTCCAGGTCTGTCCACTCTCCCACCCGAACACACATTTCAAGTGGTCACTTCCTCAGAAGATCTGTAGAAGTGTCGAGCTGACACGAAACAGCTGTCATCCTGATACAATGTAGAAGTGTCGAGCTGAAAGGAAACAGCTGTCATCCTGATACTATGTAGAAGTGTCAAGCTGACACGAAACAGCTGTCATCCTGATACTATGTAGAAATGTGGAGCTGACACAAAACAGCTGTCATCCAGATACTATGTAGAAGTGCCGAGCTGACCCTAAACAGCTGTCATCCTGATACTATGTAGAAGTGCCGAGCTGACCCTAAACAGCTGTCATCCTGATACTATGTAGAAGTGCCGAGCTGAAAGGAAACTGCTGTCATCCTGATACTATGTAGAAGTGCCGAGCTGACACGAAACAGCTGTCATCCTGACACTATGTAGAAATGTCGAGCTGACACAAAACAGCTGTCATCCTGATACTATGTAGAAGTGCCAAGCTGACACAAAACTGCTGTCATCCTGATACTATGTAGAATTGTCGAGCTGACACAAAACAGCTGTCATTCTGATACTATGTAGAAGTGTTGAGCTGACACGAAACAGCTGTCATCCTGATACTATGTAGAAGAGTCGGGCTGACCCTAAACAGCTGTCATCTTGATACTGGCTGGGCTTGTCCACCTGCCACCGCATGTAATTTTAAGAGGATGAAATAGAGAGGATTTTATGAGGCAAGATCTGGTGAGTGCAATTTTTCTTTGTTTCTGCAGGTGTAAATGCCTGGAATGAGCACCACTAGTACGCCTGTTTTTTCACTCACAACACTCTAAAATACCATGTCTGTATGCCCAGAATAGCTTTTTCCTAAAACAGATTGGTGCAGACCTTGCTTCTTCTATTTTTGATGTGTTCACTTCCTCATGGGGCCTTCACATGCACGTTTTATCCAAAATACTTTTTTGTATTGGGCTATGCACCAGCATTTATTATTGTATAGGATTCCTGTGTAACATTTAGTATAGCTGGTAAATTACCTTGTTTTAATCCAACTTTGATCATAGTAGAGTACTACTCTAGATAAAAACTACTTAATACTTGGGTCTCAACGGTGGGACAATCAAGCAGTAATTGTGATATTTGGAAGGAAATTGTAGCTTCTTACACCTAATCTAATATTGAGTGCTTTTTTAAGTCGTTTAGGATATATTTTTCCGCTGAGTTCCACCTTCTATTCCTTAATTCAAACAGATCAGTTGACATCAGTTTTAAAAATGCAGAATAAGGGTGGCTTTACACTTGCATTCACCTGCACTGCGCATTGCAGCAGGCGAACGCAAGACGAGCGCATACATCATGCGTCCCTATGTTAAACATAGGGATGGGCGGTGCTTGCGCTCGATTTGCATTCGCCCGCCGCAATGCGCAGCGCAGGCGAACGCAAGTGTGAAGCCACCCTAAAAGAGAAAAAAAATATATTATGCCAAATAGTGTTGTTTACAGTACACAGTGCACATGCAAGGTTAAAGGAAACTAACCACCAGGATTTGGCGCTATGCAGCAGGTAACTGACTTGTGCAGCGTGACATCACTATTTAGGTTTAATTCCTCCCCTGTGGGCTTGTCTTTCTGCTGTAAGCTGAAACCACCCTCCCCAGATATGTCTGAATGAGGATGGGGGGGTCGTGTTATTGTAGAAAGACAAGCTCTAAACTTAAATAGTGATGTTATGCGGCACACATCAATCTCACGCTGCATTGATTTTTAAGGGGATAAATCCTGGTGGTTGGTTCCCTTTAAATACATACTATCAACCATAGTGCATTTCGTACAATTTTACTTCTCATTGTGGTGCATACATAGATTTACATAGGGACAAACACAAACTGCAGAGGGTCTCTGTGGAAGGAATGTGCCAGGGCAAAGATAGATTCTAAACGTATTTTACGTTATTATTTGTTGGAAACACAAGTATCAATCATAAACAATAAACTTCCATATTTAACAACTTTTGACTACGTTTTGCAGATCTCTTCTAATAGGTGGATAAAAATTAAAGTGATTTCTGTCAGCAGACAGGGACTCCGCCAGTATCATTGAAATCTATGACCTCAATATAATAATATAAGCAGTTTGGTGCTGTGTTTATGCAGTATATAATGCAGAGTGTGTTCATTGTGTATACAACCCGCAGCAGCCTCTATTGTGTATTCTCTATTGTGTACAGCCAGCAGCAGTCTCTATTGTGTATTCTTTATTTTGTGTACACCCAGCAGCAGTCCCTATTGTGTATTCTCTATTGTCTATATAGCCAGCAGCCATCTCATTGTGTATATGGCACGCAGCCACCTCCAATGTCTATATGGTCTTCAGACATCACTATTGTGAATGCAGCCAGCAGCAGTCTCCATTGTGACTACAGCTATTGTGTATGCAGCCCACAGCAGTCTTAAGTGTGTGTGTTTGTGTGTATATATACCATATATATATATATATATATATATATATATATATATACACTGTATATATACAGGGTGGGCCAAAAGTAGGTGGACAGTATGTGAAATAAGGTTATGAAGGGGGAGATTTATCAAACAAGGAGTAAAGTGAAACTGGCTCAGTTGCCCTTTGCAACCAATCAGATTCCACTTTTCATTCCTCACAGACTCTTTGGAAAATGAAAGGTGGAATCTGATTGGTTGCTAAGGGCAACTGAGCCAGTTTAAAATGTAAGATTTACTTGTCAATGCTATGCTCGTGTTAGGGTACTTTCACACTAGCGTTTTTTTTAAATTGCGGCAGATGCGGTGAAAAAAACGCATCTGCCGCGATTACTGCATACCGGCTGCACTTGTGGCACGGCTGCGGCACAGTTGCGGCAAGCCCCATACAATGTATAGGCGGGCTTGCGGCAGGTGCGGCAAGTGCGGTTTTGGCACTTGTGGCAGGTGCGGCCGCGAAAAAACGGCGACTGACGGTCAGTCGCCGTTTTTTCTTCGCGGCCGCACCTGTGGCAAGTGCCAAAACCGCACTTGCCGCACCTGCCGCAAGCCCGCCTATACATTGTATGGGGCTTGCCGCAACTGTGCCGCAACCGTGCCGCAAGTGCAGCCCGTATGCGGTAATCGCGGCAGATGCATTTTTTTCACCGCATCTGCCGCGATTTAAAAAAAACGCTGATGTGAAAGGGTGCTAAGTAAATATAATTTTATATATAATTCAAAATAAATATTATTATTTTCTGTCCACCTACTTTTGGAGCACCCTGTATATATATATTATATAATATTGTACCATATGTTTTGGTTGGATGTGTTGCATGGGTGGAGGCAGAGCTGGAATGGGGGCTGGGCAGGGTTTCAGGAAAGGCCCAAAATTTTGCCAGTTAGGGGCCCCGAATTTTCTAGCGGCCGTCCTGATGGTATGTATTAAAGGGGCCCACTGAAACTCTTTTGCCCAGCGCCCATGAAAACCTGGATCTGGCCCTGTCTGCCACACCGATCCCCATCAGACCACGAACAATATATGCCCCTCATTCTTCAAAAAATAGAGCCCACTTGTGGTGCATAATTATCTTTGCTTGCGACACCAGGAGGTGAGTGGCGCTAATGAAGTCACACCTGCACATATTGGTCATGTGCATAACCAGCAGATATTGGTCACCTGTCCTTTTCATTAAAATAGGACATGTCCACATGAAGCAATGCTTATTTCTTTATTTAATGATAAGCGAGGGCACGCCCACCCCATTCGGGCAGTGCACTCGGTCATGCACATGTGAAACGCCCCCCTCTGTTTACTCCACCCTCTGTCGTGGCCATTGACTTCTGGATGTCAGTTCTGCAAAAATGCCTGTCCTTGTAGGTATGTGCAAAAGAGATGTTATAAGTGTCGCTGCCCTCCTGATGCAGACGTGGCACCAGCAATATTCTTAGGGTACGTTCACACGGACCAATCACAGTAAACTTTTTTCCTACCTATATTGTTTTTCGACATAATTTCTTAAAATCTAGACAAGGTTGTTTTTTGTCGCTATACTGGAAAACAATAAGTTTTATTCTTCCAATTATTAAATGTGATGTACAATCATTATGAATTAAAGTATATGCTTAAAATACAATCAAAGGAATGTTTAGTAAAAGATATTGAATGTGATATGATTGCAAAACTACCCTTACTGAAAACCCGTGCACATGGCTCACAAATACAGAAGCAGATGTTATATCGTGCAGACCGGCAGGCCAGTACATTTTTTCAGTCATCTACCAGTTACAATCCTTACATTTTTCTTTCAATAATAGTATAAAAAGCTGATATTTGTGCCACCTGAGTGTGGCTGAGCAGAAACGTTGTTTGATGTGTTGCATGAGGTATCATCCCTCCCAGCACAGCAGGCCTACACCTGTCACCCACCTCTTCATTTTCATTTAATTTGAAAGCTGTAAATGCTGGCCAAGACCCTGTCCCAGGCCAGGTGCACACCACGGCCTTTAACAGATCCAGGGCTGTCCGGTCTAAACCGGACAGCCCTTGACCCAATCTAGAAACAGAACCATAGGGCAAATATGCCCTGCAGTCCGGTTCGCAGCCGGATGCAGCTGAACGCAGCTGTAGATGCAGGAATTTCAATATCGCTGCTAGTGGGGAGCTAGCCGCGGTCCTGAAATCTCTGTGCTTAAATTTAGCAGCGCTCACTGCTAAACTTCAGCAGCCAGCGTCCGGTTCCCGGATCCGATGCTTGTGTCGGACTGGGGTGATCCGGTGCCATAGACTCCCATGTTAGGGAGCGCTGTATCACCCTGAAACTGGGAAGATCCGATTTGTGCAGATTTTCACCCCAGACACAAAAACGTTGCAAGCAACGTTTTTGTGTCTGGAGAAAAATCCGAATTCAACCGGATCCTCCGGAAACCGGATGGCCCATAGCTGCCATCTGGTTCCATCCGGCCCCATAGGGCAGCATTATGTCAAAATCGGGAGGGGCTGTCTGGTTTACACTGGACAGCTTGGACCTGATCAGGCTATGGTGTGAACCTGGCCTCATGCATGATCTATGCCTGACTGCTGTGCCATGACCCTATTAGTAGTAAGATGCAATTCTTGCCACTTTCTTGGTATCCGGCTCAAATTTTGTGAAATGGGGATGGGTACTTCTAGTTGGGTCCCCTTGTTGTGGTTTGCCTATAGCAGTAGGGCCCCCAGACTGGCACGCCTACACCAGTCACTCACTCACCTCTTAATTTTAACTTAATTTCAAAGCTGTTAATGCAGACCCTATCCTATGCATCCATGCTGTGCCATTATACTAACTGTCTCTTAAGGTGGTGTCTCACGTGGCGATCTGGCCTGCGATGTCAGAAGCGATGTGCAGGTGCACGCTCGCTTCCGACATTGCAGGCCAGCTGTCACACGGCACAACGTTGCCGGTGACGCGGCGGCAATGTGGGCGGAGCCGTCGCTCGCTGAGCTCAGCCCAGTGAGCGATGGCTCAGGAACGCTGCGATATAGGCTGGATCGCGCCGCCAACAGTGTCAGACGGTGCGATCCAGCCTAATCGCTGGTCACAGGTTGACAGGTTTATGAACATGTTCATAAACCTGTCAACCTGCGACCAGCGATAATTTGCAGTTGCGTCGCGCTGTCACACAGTGCGACGCACTTGCAATATCGCCCGCGACATCGCTGTTACGTCACTTTTCGGCGATGTCGCGGGCGACATCGCTACGTGTGACACTACCTTAAGTCAATTGATGCCACTTTGTGTCTGCCCCTACTTTAAGCTTTTTTAGCAAGCCTTTGAAGGTGTTGTCTATGCCTTTAGTTTGCCTCCATTGATTTCATTAGGGTTTAGAAAGGTTTGGTGAACATGGAGAAGTTTGGTGAACCAAGCTAAACCAACCTTGAACAGTTCACTCATCTCTAATCAGAAGGTCAAAATGCATAACTGATCGCAGAGCCTCACTGCTGCTCACTTGACTATCATCATGTATTTGATTGGATTTACCTTCATTAGTCCTGAAAGGGTCAAGGACCCTCTCCTATCTGGCTGAGAACAAGTAGTCTGTATCTCAGCTGTATCTAAGCACTTTGTGACCATACCCTTCCACTATACAGTATATACACACTCTTGACTCCTATTCAGCACATGTTAGACCTTTTAAAAGAAGACAGTCTCTGGAGAAGCTGTGAAGTTTGTGCTAAACAATCATCACAATGTGTCCACTGGTGGTAAGTCTTTTTTGGTGCAAATGGCTTCCACCCTCAATAATGTGCTTTTAGCAGAAAGAAGTCTTCAGGTGTTCCTGAGGGGGACCACTCACTGTACGGCAGGGGGAAATGAACAACCTGAGCATGTTGATGGAAAAGTACAAATGCATGGATGTGTGTGTATGATAATAATATTAATTAATATAGCACTATTAACACCATAGAACATACATTTGCAACACTGTCTGTTTTGGAGCTCACAATCTAAACATCCTATCAGTATGTCTTTGGAGTGTGGGAGGAAACCAGAGAACCCAGGGAAATCTATGCAAACACAGGGAGAACATACAAACTCCTTGTAGACGTCATCCTTGGTGGGATTTGAGCCTAGGACCCCAGAGCTGCAAGGCTGCAATGCTAACCACTGATCCCCCATACAGAGCTAACCACTGAGCCACCATACAGAGCTAACCACTGAGCCACCATACAGAGCTAACCACTGAGCCTCTGTGCCAGTTTGGCTGTCCACCAGGATTATTGAGTTGCAAATTCCTTTATGAAAGCTTGTTTCTCGGTTCATCAGTCCATATAAGGTGGCCACTGTTATTAACTTGGTGGCTTGTTGTGTTGATGTACCTCAAGGAGGTGGTTTTCACAGGTCATTGCTCCAAAAATATCTTGCATCTCCGGTGCCATCACCTTTGCTGCCACCTCCAGTTCTTGTTGATGGAAATTTAGAATTTCAGGCAGCAAAAATCATCAAATCTTGTTTTATTCACCGCTTTCTCTAATATTTGGTATGCTGGAAGGGTTATGGTACAGAGGAAAGAATGTGGTGCCTGACACAGAAGGGAACACCAAGAAGTTGGTGCATTATGTCTATTGTCTCATCCAGACAAATCTGGTTCTGAGGGTCCAGAGGCCCCTTGTAGATAGGGGAGTATTGTCATGGGTGTTTCATGTCCTGATAAGACCTCTAAGGGATCTGAGATGAGAAGGTCACAACACATAATTGACTACAGATCCTCCCTGCTGTCTGCTTGATTACTATCACCTATTGGAGTATATTTACTTTCTTTTAGTGTTGAAAGGGTTAAGGACCCTTTCCCATCTGGCTGAGAACTAGTTTATCTCAGCTGTAGCACCTTGTGATTACACCCTTCCATTATATAAACACAATCTTGACCCTTATTCAGTGCTGGTTATATTCTGTACACTGACAACTTTGAAGGAGCCTGTATCTTGAGAAGCTGTGGAGTTTGTTGCTGCAGCTACAGCAAAGTTCCTCTTGGATCAGCTGAGGATTGCTGTTTGTTGTGTCTATTCCCACCTGTTTGTCTTACCTCCCATTGTTGTTTTATTGTAGTAGCGAGACTGATGCCTTGCTGGCCTGCACAGTAGCCTCAGCTCAGGGCAAGCAATTGCCGTGGGAAGGACTGGTATAGGGACGTTAGGGAGTGCAGGGTCCAGTCTTAGGTGAGTGGAAGGTAGTGACCCCTTACCCCCCTCTACTTCCGTTGTTATTCTCCCTGGTGTTTTACTTCCCTCTCCCAGGTGAGATACGGGTCACAGGCAATTTTCACTGCTATGTTCATTGAGAAAGAGACATTTTGGAGGAACAATTTGTATGTCTTTCCCTTCATACACCCCCAATGTGTATGTGTAGCTGGAGTTGTTTTCACGCAATTTATAGATTTTCTTCTAAGCTGGGGTCATTGGGAGGGGACAATTAGAATTTCCTGTGAAGTGTAGCCATCGCAGAATGCTCTCAGATTGTTGCTAGGCCATTGCTTCTTTATCTATAGGGGTGTATGAAAAATAATGGTAAAAAGGAGACGCTAGGTGCTGCCAGTGATGTAATAAAGGAAAAATAATTCCTTTTCATCATTATAAAGGATTATATCATATGATTACCCAAGGATCAAACTGACAAATCAGATTCACTCCTTAACATCCACAGGAATTTACACTCAAGATATATAATACATATTTTACAAAGAAAATCTTCTATATAAAGCTGAGTGTGTGTATGTGTATATTTGTATGTGTGAATGTCTGTGTCTGTGTGTCCACTAACAGAATCCGCACCTCGCTTTACAGTCAGTCGCCACAGAAAAAACGGCCTACTTACTGTTTTTATATGTGAGGTAAGGCCCCTTTCACATCAGTGTTTGGCTGATGTTTGCGGTCAATCTGGCAGGTTGCGCCACATCTGCCGGATCTGCCGCCTAACAGCCAACTTGCTGCCTGGATCCGGCAAGCCACATGTATGGGGCTTGCGGTCGGGTGCGGCAAGTGCGGTTCAGCCAGATGCGGCAGATCGAGTGTGGCGCCCCACCATGTAGGTGCCACAAAAAGGGTACTGCACCCAGAAAAGTGGTGTAGTCACCCCACTGCAATTGGAACTATGGTCACTAGGTGGAACTCTAGAGTTAACACCCACACACTAAAATAGTAAGTGGGAGGGACCCCGGGAGGAGATATAGTGGCATCTAGGGGGAACTAGGGAGCTCAGCTCAGTTGGAGAAGGAGTCAAGGGAGGACTCGGGGAGGAAGGAGTCCAGGAGAGTCCAGTGAGAGTCGAGAAGCAAAGGAAAGGTCGGGGTCTCATCGGCTGAGGGGCCCAGAGAACTACAGTACAGATCCCAGAAAGAGAAAGAAAGCAAGGAACCAAGCAAGGGGGTTTGCTCTAGTGGGGACGGAAGAGTTTGCCCCATAGGAAGCAACCGGGTACCAGAGCCCGCACCTGTGAGTTCTTCACGGCTCACAGAGAATCTGAAGAACGGTGATATTATAGGTACGGCCCCGACTCCCAAAGAGCCCACAAGAGGGGAACCAGTCCTGCAGTTGGATCCTGCGAAGGACAAGTGAAAGGTTCACCTGATGGGTACAAGGAAGAGGAGAAAGAAACAGCAGGAGGTCAGATTGTCTTTAAGAGTCAGACTTCACCGCCACTGGGAGGCAAGGAAAGAATGGAATAAGAAAGGTACACAAGGAGGGATCCATCTAACGGCCAGAAATTCCAGTTGCAGCATCCGTAGCCATTTGCTATTATACCATCTACTGCTGATGATCTGTATGACTTTGGAGAAGTTTTCAGTAAAGTACCCGTGAAGTAAAGTTCTGACTCTGCTGCATCTTTGCTATACAAACTGCTTTCTTACAGCATCGCTGCCCCAGCGGTCCAGTCCCGCCTGCGGAGGACTAATCCATCTAAGATGCAATACCATCGACCACTGGAGGACTGTGACGGCGCTGGTGAGCATCACCAGGCACTGCAGGTGGCGTCACAACAAAAACTTTGTACATAATCCCTGTAAATATTCCCCTCATTTTAACTGACCACCAGGGCCACGGCCTCGGGCAACCACCCGTGACATCCAGGACTGAAACCCATGCCCGAGAGCTGAGTACCCGAGCCCTGGATGTGCGCGTAACCAGCACTTGCGGTGACGAAAAAAAAACACTGCTTGCATGGAGCTTGTCGAATTGGCGCCACAAATGCGTCTGTTAGGTGGCAGATCCGGCAGATGCAGTAAATCTGCCGTATCTGCTGCACTTCAGCAAAAATGCTGATTTGAAAGGCCTCTAAGGGTACCTTTACACGCCGCAACTTTTGGCAGCGATCGGAAGCAACCTGACGTGCGCGTGCACATTTTTCATGGTTGCCTCCGAATGCCAAAGGCGCTTTTACACGCCGCAATTTCGCCCTCAACCTAAGGCGATGTGTCTCCCCAGAAGTTGCCACACAAACAGCGGGAAACATCCGGTAGACTCCCGTCGCCCAAAGGAATGAGGGCGTAAATGTTCCGCGCGGCGAGAACATAGGCGTGGCAGACTGGTGTATACCGCGCCCCAAGCACGCTGATTAGACAACGCAATAGTGTTATGATTGGCCAGCCTGCGCAGGAAGGCTGGCTAATACAGTACATGACGCCATTGCCATTGTGTAGTATGAATGGACAGCTGTTCAAATATGTCGCCCTGTGAAGGGACAGCCAATGGAAACACAGTAGCCACCACCAATCATTGCTGACGGGGCACGGTCTCCAGCACGCTGTGGCACGTCTCCGGGAAATCAGTAGGCGACGCTGATTCCATCCCTATCGCCCCTTCACACACCAAAAGCAGGGAATTTCCCCTTCATGATTGCCTCTGGTTTTGGAGCAGTGCTGTGAAATCGGAACCAGGCGCAACTTTTTTGGTTGCCGCCGGATTCCCCAATTACATGCCGCAATTTCGAGTCAATTTCATGGCGATGGTGATGGGGCAACAGATTGCCTGTCAGATTTCTCACTGCGGTTGCGGCGTGTAAAGGTACCCTTATAGATACTGCATTGGCTGTTTTGACAGTTAGCCTGAATATTTATCAGGTAGCCTATAGCATCCAAACACAGCTCAGCTTCTGATTGGTTGTTATACTTAAAGAAGGATACTCATAGTATAACACAGCTTATACATGTCTGTGAAACATTCTGGGAAGCTGCCGAAGACAAGGACTTCAGGAAAATGGCGCACACTCTCAGTAAAACAGCAGCCGCACAAACCCCAAGTCGACTAAGACACCTCTTTGCTATTCTTTAAACTCCTGCCACATAAAGCACTCAGTATACAGCAGGAGCCTGCACATAGCCCCAAGTATACAGCAGGAGGTCACACAAACCCCAGTATACATCAGAAGGCTAAACACAGACCCAAATATACAGCAGTAGACTGCACACAGACCCCAGCATGTAGCAGGAGGCCCCACTCAGTCCCATATATACAGGAGGAGGCTGTACACA
Organism: Allobates femoralis; assembly: GCA_033576535.1. Classification (NCBI taxonomy): domain Eukaryota; kingdom Metazoa; phylum Chordata; class Amphibia; order Anura; family Aromobatidae; genus Allobates; species Allobates femoralis. Next base: position 47,781,731 of record JARQOC010000006.1, read on the forward strand.
GCCCCCAGTATACAGCAGGAGGCCGCACATAGCCTCCTGTATTACATCAGAAGCAGTGGCGTAACTTCAAGCTCAGGGGCCCCGATGTGAAAGCTCCAACGGGGCCCCCAATTATTGCAAATCTTTAATAATATTAGTCTTTTTCTATGGGCCAAAGGGACTTTTGGGACCCCCTAAGCTGCAGGGCCCGGGTGCGATCGCAACCCTTGCACCTACTGTACTTACGCCCCTGATCAGAAGCTCACAAATAGCCCCCTGTATTAGAGCAGGAGCTAACACATAGTCCCCTGTACTACAGCCTGTGCCTACACATAGCCCCTGTATTAGAGGCTGAGTCCCATGTACCCCTTTATTACACCCGGAGCCCACACATAACCCCAATATTTCACTAATAGCTCACACATAGTCCCTGTATTACACTTACAGCTTGTGCCTCACAAAGCCCATGTATTAGATCCTATGCTCCACTTAACCCCTGTATTACAGCCTGTGTCCACACATAGCCCCTGTTTTACACCCTGTGCCCACACATTGCCCCTGTACTATAATCTCTGCCCACATGTAGCCCCTGTCTTACATTTGCAGCCTGTGCATCTCAGCAGAGAGAAGCAAGACTTTTACCCTGTTACCCTATTCTATTTTCTTATAACTAAAAACAGTTTCTAGCCGGAGACTACAGCTAGTATACATATAAATACTGTCAGAATTACTGTAAAAATTCTAATTAAAAAATTATGAACCTCATAAAATGTAATACATATCACATTATTTGGTATTTTCAATAGATTCATTAGGGTCATCTGGATATAGTGGTGATAAATAAAAGATCTGTTAATAATTCTCAGTAATCTCTTAGTAACATGAATAGGGATCTGTTCCAAGATTAAGAATCAGGATTCCTTTGATAGTTAAACAACAAATGTCATGACAGACTATGATTCATAATCCAAGGAAAATATCGTACCTACATATGTTCATTCTACCATGGGTTGCTAGTGTGTTTCTCCCCAAATATTGAGGCCACAATCACATTGTAAAGATACACAACAAAGGAATTGTTACAATTCGTGAAATGTTTCTTTTTAAATAACTCATTAGTAACATTAGAGTTAAGCCCCCATCACACATAACGAGATCGTTAGCGAAATCGTTGTAACGTCACAGGTTTTGTGATGTAACAGCAATCTCGCTAATGTGTGACACTTAGCAGAGATCAGGCCCCTGCTGTGAGATCGCTGATCGTTACAAAGTGCTCTGGGTCATTTTTTGGTCGTTGCGCTTCAGCTGGGAACGCTGCATCGCTGCGTGTGACAGCGAGAGACCAGCGATCAGCGATCTCACAGGTTGTAACCATGGTAAACAATGGGTATCTAGGCAGCAGGCGCTGCTTAGATACCTGCTGTTTATCATACTTACCAGTGTCCTCCCGCTTCCAGCGATGTGGACGTGGCTCCCTGGTCTATGGTCGCTTAGGAGATCTTCTGGTGAGGCGGTCAACAGGGTAGGGGTACTCGGATCCCGGGACAAGACGACTGCTTTGATGGGGAATCACGGCTGGTCGGTTCCCGATTCCATGCCCTGGACCCTGAGTGGTGGGAATTAGGGGGAATGGTGATGAGGATGGGGGTAGTAGTGTCGTGACGCCACCTGTGGTTCCTCGTAACGGTGGATACTAGCACTGCGGCTGGCCACTGAGGTGATAGTGGTGCAGCTCAGTGTAGTACAGCTCCCCACAGTTAGAGCTTTACCTCAGGTCAGCGGGGATGGATAAGGAGAGTCGTAGTAGCGGCCTTCAGGGAACACCGTGGGCAGCGGCGGGGAAGCAGACTCACACACACAAAAGTCTTTGTTCTGGTACCTTTTTACGCATGTCCGGTAACAGGTACAGTCCAAGAGGATAACCAGGTTCTCAGTGCAATTTGGGATTTTCACCTTTAGATTTGTGAGACCTCCTCTGCTACTGTGTACGGTGGTTTGGGGTAAGTTCTGCCTCTAACTGAACTCGCCGCTTCCTTCCCTCTCAGGTCTTTACTCTTTAACCAACAATGGGGGCCTTCTGTGGGGTCCCTACACTCCTCTTGGGCCCCTGGTCCTGTGCTTGGTCAGGTTTGAGTGTCTCTATTAAGTTAGAAACTCAGGAGAATAGATCCTCCTGGTTTCTCCAGGCTTTTCCTGCTTCAGTGTATGTTCTGCAGGTTCGGACTCTGGTGTCCGGGTGAGCTAAAGGGATCCTAGATTTGGTCCCTTTTATGACCTACTGCTCCTTCCACTGGCCTCCGTCCCTCTCTCTGGGGTGTTCCACAGCGGGTCAGTCTCCCTTTGTTCTGGGCCTTGCTTTGCCCAGCAACCGTGTCTTTCCAGCATCTTCTCTAGGCTCCTCCACTGGACTTAACTGCTCTCTTCACTGCTCAGAGCAGACTAACTAACTCCTCCCCACAGGCCTGGATCCTTATAAGGGAACTTGCTTAAAGCAGCAAGTAGAGCTCCCCCTTCAGGTCTGGGGTGGAAGGTGTTGTGTGCTGTGTGTACCAAAGTGTAAATCCCTCTTTGCACCGGATGGGTCATGTGGCAATCCCCAGCAGGAGTGCCACACCTATTTGACAGCTCCCCAGCGACCAGGTAGCGACGCTCCAACGATCCCGGCCAGATCATTATCACTGTCGAGATCGCTGGAGCGTCGCTCATTCCCTTACATTTCAAAAAGAGGAAAGAGCAACTTGATAACACTTTGCCATCTTCTTATAGTCTTCTCTTGCTGTATGCGCCTCCACCATTGTAATTTTCAGAGTGCTCGGCAGCTGCTTAGAAAAACCCATGGCTGCTGTTTTTGGGTTCAAGGTCAGAGGAGGCTGGGTTTATATTATGAAATTTGCATCACCTGGCCTTTAATAATGATGATAGACAGGGAACACGTCATAACCCTAACAGGCTCATTAAGGTTTGAAACCTTGGTCAAAGTTATCCGAGGACACAGATCTCCGAGGGTGCCCAAACTTTTACATCGTCCCATTCTCCTTCTTGCAATTTTTAAAATGTAAAAGATGAAAATACCTTTGTTTGTGCCGAAAATATAAAGGAAACATGTCATCTTTAACTTTATGCCCTTTAGAAACCATTTTATCTTTAGCTTGCTTAACTGTTCACAATAACAGTAATTTTGACCAGGGGTGTCCAAACTTTTACATGTCACTGTAGATGGATGAATTACAGGTCATTAGAGCACCAATGACTCGATGTGAAGAATAAGATATTTGTCTAGAATAACATTGTTATGAAAATATTTACAGAATAGAGAATTACATTTCAGCCATCTTTTGGAACATATAGTCTTTTATATAATAAGCACTCAGACTCAGGTGTAATGGCAGCTTATAGTTCAATGTAAATGTCGCAATGTTAACAAGCATCTTCTGCCTTTTATAATATATCCAGCTTTGAAATTCTGTTGATTTGCTGACTTTATATAAATCATTATTCTGGTCTCCATAACTCTAGTGTAGATATGACTTGGTTTTGATTTCCTGCAGTCCTGAATAGACACCGCTGATATGGACCGCTCCACCTCTTGAGGCCACCACACACCGCTGAAGATACCAGCTTCCATCAGTGGTTGTCCCAGAAATGTGCTCTGTCCCTACACATAGCCCCACGCCTCCCAGTAGCCCTGCCCCTTTCATAGTGCCAACCCCATGTATAGCCTTGCCCCTTCATAGCTCTACCCCTTCACATAGTCCTTAGGTGGGTCTAAAGAGGAGGTGGGGATATGTGTGTGGCGCCCCACTGGTAAGTGCACCACAGTAGAGGTACTGCACCCACAACAGAGTGTGTGGTATTTCTGTCACTGGGGAGTGTAAAGTCAACCTGAGGCTCTCATCGTGAATGCACACACTCTAGAGCAGTGGACTACAGGGTTAAATCCTTTGGAAAGAGACCCAGTCCAGTCCTGGTAGGAGGAGTTCAGAGCAGAGTGTGAGAGTGGGAAACACACAGACAGTCTTAGTCTAGTCTGAGGAGCGAAGCAAGGAGGGAGCCCTAGAGGGGTCAGCCAGGGAGGGTGCCTGAGAGGAAAAGGCAACCCAGGAAAGAAAGGGGAAACCCAGTGCCAGACCACTGGACAGGTCTGGGGGAATCCTAGTCCACAAATGGAGTGCCGGTTCCGAGTCGCGGTACAGGTGAGTTCACCCCTGAGCTGTCAACACCGGCCAGTCGAGGGCCGAACTATCAGCTCCGACCCCCCATCCAAAACATGCAGCCCCACCAGGATCACCAAAGCTGGTTGAGCCCCTTAAAGAGAAGAAGGGTACCTCATATCACCCAACGGGCCTGGTAGACAAGCAGCGCAAGGATAGTAAGGAGGTGCAAGTGAAAGCAGCTGGACGTTCATCCGAGTCACCAGCCTCAGAAATCACAGGTTAACAGCAGCTCAGATTAGAGACCAGATCAATGCCACACAGAGTTCTTGCAGCAGACACATCTCTACAACAACTGTTAAGAGGAGACTTTGTGTAGCAGGCCTTCATGGTAAAATAGCTGCGAGGAAACCACTGCTAAGGACAGGCAACAAGCAGAAGAGACTTGTTTGGGCTAAAGAACACAAGGAATGAACATTAGACCAGTGGAAATCTGTGCTTTGGTCTGATGAGTCCAAATTTGAGATCTTTGGTTCCAACCACCGTGTCTTTGTGCGACGCAGAAGAGGTGAATGGATTGACTCTACATGCCTGGTTCCCACCGTGAAGCATGGAGGAGGAGGTGTGATGGTGATGGGGTGCTACGCCAGATGACCTGGCCTCCACAGTCACCAGACCTGAACCCAATCGAGATGGTTTGGGGTGAGCTGGACCGCACAGTGAAGACAAAAGGGCCAACAAGTGCTAAGCATCTCTGGGAACTCCTTCAAGACTGTTGGAAGACCATTTCCGGTGACTACCTCTTGAAGCTCATCAAGAGAATGCCAAGAGTGTGCAAAGCAGTAATCACAGCAAAAGGTGGCTACTTTGCAGAACCTACAATATAAGACATATTTTCAGTTGTTTCACTCTTTTATGTTAAGTATATAATTCCACATGTGTTAATTCATAGTTTTGATGCCTTCAGTGTGAATCTACAATTTTCATAGTCATGAAAATACAGAAAACTCTTTGAATGAGAAGGTGTGTCCAAACTTTTGGTCTGCACTGTACATGCACACACTCAACTTTATATATTAGATTTCCCATTGATTATGAACAGAGATACCGTACACAGGCCTCGCTTATACAGAATATAAACCAATGCCATGAGCTTTTACTATTTTTCCCTTAATAACACTGAGGAACTGATTAACCCCTTAGAGACGAAGAAATTTGTCATTTTTCATTTTCGTTTTTTCGCTCCTCGGCTTCCAAGAGCCATAACTTTTTATTTTTGTGTCAATATTGACATATGATGGCTTGTTTTTTGCGGGACGAGTTGTACTTTCAGATGCAATAATTTTTTTTACCATATAATGTACAGGGAAATTGCAAAAAGATTCCAAGTGCAGTGAAATTGCAAAAAAAGTGCAATTACACGTTTGTTTTTTGGATTTTGTAGTCGCCGTGTTCACTATATGGTAAAACCAACATGACCGTGTGATGCCTCGGGTCAGTACGAGTTTGTAGATACCAAACATGTATACCTTTATTGGTATCTAGGTGGTGGAAAAAAATTCAAAAGCATGAAAAAAAAAACATTGCACTTTTTGCGCCATGTTCTGCGACCCGTAGCGTCCTCATTTTTCGGGATCTGGGGCTGGGTGATGGCTTGTTTTTTGTGTCTCGAGCTGACGTTTTTAATGATACCATACTTGGGTGGATGCGCTGTTTTGATCGCCCGTTATTGCATTTTTTAGCATTGTTGCAGTGACCAAAAAAACGTAATTTTGGCGTTTGAACCATTTTTTGCGCTACGCAGTTTACGGATCTCATTACTTGATTCTTTATATTGATAGATCGGGCGATGCTGAACGCGGTGATACCAAATATGTGTATTTTATTTTTATTTTTTAATACTTTTATTGTGGATGGGAGAAAAGGGGGGTGATTTGAACTTTTATGTTTTTTGGGTTTTTTTCAACTTTGTAAAAACTTTATTTGCTTATTGATTCTTACTTTTACACAGCCCCTGTGAGAGGCATGCAGCTGCATAGTCTGATCGCTTCTGACACATACAGATGAGCTGTAGCTCCTCTGTATGTGTCAGAATCGCGGACCTGTTGTGGTTGGCAGCCCCTGCCAACCACAACCAGGAAATGCTCTGTGACAGGCTCCGGGGTCAAGCCAGGACCCCGGCCTGTCACATCAGCACGGGAGATCCCGCGATACTATCACGAGATCTCCCATGGAGCCCGGTAAGCGCATGCTGCCCGCTCCGGCTCCCTTAGATCCCGCTCTCAGAGATTGAGGGCGGGATCTAAGGGGTTAACCGCACCGATCGGATGGCGGAACCGATCGGTGCTGTTAGACCGACATCTCAGCTAGTGAGATCAGCTGAGATGTCGGAGGTTTGAAGTGAGCTCCACGCCGGAGCTCACTTCAAACACCGGGTAACGACAGCCTGACGTCTAGAGACGTAAGGCTGTCGTTAAAGCGTTAAATAAGATTGGCATTGTCAATTTAGATCATGAACGAACTAGATGGGGGCCATTGACACACCCTATCCACCTGTATTATGCCTACTGTGACAGAGCTGGCTGGGACTGACATGAAAACACCAAAAGTCACCCAATTTTGCACAATTTTGCACATAAATGTTGTCACTTTTCAAAGTGTGTTACATGTAAAAACTTTGATGACTTAGGGCCAAAATGCTTTGTTAATCCATGAATAAGGATGAGTTCACATTACAAAGACAATCATTACACTGTCCAAGATCATCAGTCATCTGATTCTTAAACTCTCTGCTAAACAATAAGAGATGGAAAACCCCATAATAAAAGCCCCAACATACAATAAGGTTAAGACCATCTTAAAAATAGGCTAGGGTCATACATGCGGCAGGATTTCGTAAACCTGATCCAGTTTTGAGCTGTAAAAAAGCTCAAAACCGGATCAGTAAACGCTCCCCATAGAAACCCATTATGGTAACCGGATTGCTCTACATGCAATCCGGTTACCAGCTCCGGATCTGCAGCCTGCGCAAAAAATCATGTAGGCTGCAGTTCTCGGAGCGGTTCTGGCAACCGCATTGTGGGAACCGGATTGCTCGGGATGTGTAATTCTGAGCAATGCGGTTACCGTCTACTTTGTTCATCCCTGCTGGCGCAGAGATGAGCAAAGTGTTAAATGTTTATTAAAACATTAAATATTAATAGTACCTGTGGGCAACTTGTCTCTAGGGGGTGCCCACCCCCCCACTAGAGACATGCTGTCCACTCCTGTGGGCATGTGAGGGGTTCATGCCGGCAGTTATACTATTGCCAGCGTTGTACAAATTTATTAATGAAGCCACGGCTCCTGACAGTAGAGTAGATATTGTACGTAATGTACGTATAGTATCAGCTGCTGTCCAGGGTCCTGTAAGCAGTTACATTAGATCTATGGGCAGCGCACCGCCATAGACCTACTGCTTCAGGACCCACGACAGCGGCTGATACTATACGTACATTACGTACCGTATCTACTTTACTGTCAGGAGCCGTGGCTTCATTAATAAATTTGTACAAAGCCGGCAAAGGCCGTCAATGGTATAACTGCCGTCATTAACCCCTCACATGGCCACAGGAATAGACAGCATGCCTCTAGGGGGGGTGGGCACCCCATAGAGACATGTTGCCCACAGGTACAATTAATATTTAATGTTTTAATAACATTTAACACTTTGTTCATCCCTGCGGCAGCTCTGGATTACACATCCGAAGCAACCTGGTAACCGCATTGTGGTTTCATGCGCACATTTTTCCATAAAAATGTGTGTGAAGGCAATTGCCTTTCAAAGTGTGACCCCAGCCATACTTAAAGGACATTATAGCGATATGTGTTTTGTATATCTATGTATGTTCAACCAATACGGTATAAACCAATCAGCCATAACCACTGGGAGCTCCATCTGAGTAGATCACACGATTGACAGGAACCTTCTAAGCTAACGCTAATCAGCCGCATTGGACACTAAAACCTTGGACTGTCCTCAGGATGGCAGAGCCTTCTCTCCCTTCTCTGCCAAGTCTTTTCCATATTTTTGCAACAAAGCTAAAGAAAGATTACATCCTGGCAGCCCGATATCACCTATATGGCATAAATAGGTATTTTTGTTTTCACTATTGGAGTCCCAAGAAAAATATATGTGCAGTTCTCTAGTTCCAGCACTTAAATACTGGCCTGGTATCAATACAGTTAAAGCACAATGTACAGTATATTCAGTGTATGGAAAAAAAAAATCTAAGACTGAAGCAGAATTCCTTACTTCTTTTCTGCACTTCTCAAAATAAAATTAACTATAATTTTAACAATTTTGTGACTGTACCAAAACATGCCCCATACAAAAGGTACAACTCATTGTAAGTGCTAGTTAACCCCTTCACATCCTTGGGCATGTCCCGCCACCTGATGCGAGCCCACGCACTGAGCTCGCATCCTCCCTTACACATCTCAGCTGATATCATCAACTGAGATGTATAGCAAACAGCATTGATAGGATCAGTGATTGGATCGGTGCGGTTAACCCTTTGAGTCACGCTGTGATTCACTGATAGCGTGATCCAAAGCAACACAGTGGGGATCGCGCCATTCTCTGCGCAGATCGGAAGTCCCCTGATACGATCACGGGACCTCCGTCTGTTACCTTTACAGCCCGGGGTCATCTGATGACCCCATAAGCTGTCTACAATCACTTCCTGCCGGAGATCCTCCAGTGACATCACCGGAAGGGAGTGATCATTTCCCCTGTGTTTAGATATGCTGTAGCCTATTGGAAAACAGGGGAAATTATGGGAATATGGAGCACTGAGGCCCCTTAGTAGGCAGAGTGAAGACAAAAAAAAAAGGTTTGTAAAAATATAATCAAACATAAAAGTTTAAAACACCCCCTTTTGCCCCATTGAAAGTACAATTATTAAAAATTAAAAAAAAATACACATATTTGGTATTGCCGTATTCAGAAATTCCTGATCTATCAAGATATAAAATCAATTATTCAGATCTGTAAACTACCTAACAGAAAAAAAGTCCAAACTTACATGAGAACGGTACGGCTCACGGAAAGTGCACTAAAAGTGCAATGCTTTTCTTTAAAAAGTTTGCAATAGCTCATTCTCAACACTCACCGGTGTTTTATACTTTTAACTTTTGTAATAATTTGCACATTTTATGATCAAGAACAAATATGCTTTATCCATGGGGTTTTGCAAATGGCACATTAAAAGTCTACATAGCCTACTTAGAAGGTAATTTACTGTGCTATGTAAATTGGTTTTAAAGTATGTATCATATAGTTTTAAAGCTAAGATTCGCAACACACACGGCTTATTCTCTTAAGCTAATGGAAACGCGAATCTTAAAAAAAAAAATCGGAATTCTAATTTTTGTTAAAATATATCAAAATGAACTCCCAAGACACACTCTGAAAAGCTCTTAGGTTTACTTTACTGCAAGGGTTTTTCAAGTAATTCTCAAAAGGTCTGTTGTCGTCACCCATCAAAAATGTCAGTATCCGTGGTACAGTGTATCACTAGAGTGATAAGAAATAAAAAAATACTTACTGCTTTATAGTCTGATGTAATTATTAGTGATGAGGAACCTTTTGACGTTTGGGTTTGGGGGAAGCCGAATTTTTTGGTGAACTGCTTGTGATTCCGAACTTGACTCGAACCTCAATGGAAGTCTCTGATTGACAGTTCAGCTCTCTGCCCACATACAGCCAGTCATAAGTAAAACACTTCAAAGGGTGGGGGGGGTTCAAATTAATTTTGGACACACACTACACCCAAAAACTGCTTTTAAGCTCAATGTGAGCCGATCAAACACTGCGTGCGGCTCAGACTGGGCCAAAAGCACTAACTGCACCTGACCACAGGGATGCCGCTCCAGTGCTTTTCAGACATAAATCACCCGAACTCCGAACCCGAACAGTTTTGCTTAACACCGAGAAGTTTGGCAACCCAAACCGAACCGAACCTTGAAAGGTTTACTCATCTTTAGTTATCATTAACCTCTTCATGATCGGGGAATCTTTCATTTTTCATTTTCGTTTTTTGCTACCCTGCTTCCAAGAGCCATAACTTTTTTATTATTTTTCCATCAATATAGACATATGACGGCTTGTTTTTTGTGGGACGAGATGTACTTTCATATGCAATAATTTATTTTACCATATAGTGTACAGGGAAATTGCAAAAAAATTCTAAATGCAGTGAAATCGCAAAAAAAGTGCAATAACACGTTTAACTTTTTTAAAAAATAAAAAACTGAAAGTGGGGCGTGCAATATTATTCGGCCCCTTGAGTTAATACTTTGAGGCGCCAACTTTTGTTGCTATTACAGCTGCAAGTCACTTGGGGGTATGTCTCTATCAGCTTTGCACATCGAGAGACTGAAATTCTTCCCATTTTTCCTTGCAAAACAGCTGGAGCTCAGTGAGGTTGGATGGAGGCTTTTGTGATCAGCAGTTTTCAGCTCTTTCCACAGATTCTTGATTGGATTCAGGTCTGGACTGTGACTTGGCCATTCTAACACCTGGATACGTTTATTTTTGAACCATTCCATTGTAGATTTTGCTTTATGTTTGGGATCATTCTCTTGTTGGAAGATAAATCTTTGTCCCAGTCTCAGGTCTTTTGCAGACTCCAACAGGTTTTCTTCCAGAATGATCTTGTATTTGGCTCCATCCATCTTCCCATCAATTTTATCCATCTTCCCTGTCCCTGCTGAAGAAAAGTAGGCTAAACCATGATGCTGCCACCACCATGTGTGACAGTAAGGATGGTGTTTTGATGGTGATGAGCTGCGTTGCTTTTACGCCAAACATAATTTTGCATTGTGGCCGAAAAGTTCTATTTTGGTTTCATCTGACCAGATCACCTTATTCCACATGTTTGGTGTCTCCCAGGTGGCTTGTGGAAAACTTCAAAGGAGTCTTTTTATGGATACCTTTGAGAAATGGCTTTCTTCTTGCCACTCTTCCATAGAGGCGGCCAGATTTGTGCAGTGTACGACTGATTGTTGTCCTATGGACAGACTCTCCCACCTCAGCTGTAGATCTCTGCAGTTCATCCAGAGTGATCATGGGCCTTTTGGCCTCATCTCTGATCAGTCTTCTCCTTGTTCGAGATGAAAGTTTAAAGGGATGGCCGGGTCTTGGTAGATTTGCAGTTGTCTGATACTCCTTCCTTTTCAATATGATTGCTTGCACAGTGCTCATTGAGATGTTTACAACTTGGGAAATCTTTTTGTATCCAAATCCAACTTTAAACTTCACCACAACAGTATCTCGGACCTGCCTGGTGTGTTCCTTGGTCTTCATGATGCTCTCTGCACTTGAAACAGAACCCTGAGACTATCACAGAGCAGGTGCATTTATACGGAGACTTGATTACACACAGGTGAATTCTATGTATCATTACCAGTCATTTAGGACAACATTGGATCATTCAGAGATCCTCACTGAACTTCTGGAGTGAGATTGCTGCACTGAAAGTAAAGGGGCCAAATAATATTGCACGCCCCACGCCTCAGTTTTCTATTTGTTCAAAAAGTTTAAAATATCCAATAAATTTCGTTCCACTTCACGATTGTGTCCCACTTGTTGTTGATTCTTCCCAAAAAAATTAGAATTTATATCTTTATGTTTGAAGCCTGAAATGTGGTAAAAGGTTGAAAAGTTCAAGGGGGCCAAATACTTTCACAAGGCACTGTATATACAGTTGTGGACAAAAGTATTGACACCCCTGCAATTCTGTCAGATAATGCTCAGTTTCTTCCTGAAAATGATTGCAATCACAAATTCTTTGGTATTATTATCTTCATTTAATTTGTCTTCAATGAAAAAACACAAAAAGAATTGTCCTAAAGCCAAATTGGATCTAATTCCACACCAAACATAAAAAAGGGGGTGGACAAAAGTATTGGCACCCTTAGAAAAATCATGTGATGCTTCTCTAATTTGTGTAATTAACAGCACCTGTAACTTACCTGTGGCACCTAACAGGTGTTGGCAATAACTAAATCACACTTGCAGCCAGTTGACATGGATTAAAGTTGACTCAACCTCTGTCCTGTGTCCTTGTGTGTACCACATTGAGCATGGAGAAAAGAAAGAAGACCAAAGAACTGTCTGAGGACTTGAGAAACCAAATTGTGAGGCAACATGAGCAATCTCAAGGCTACAAGTCCATCTCCAAAGACCTGAATGTTCCTGTGTCTACTGTACGCAGTGTCATCAAGAAGTTTAAAGCCCATGGCACTGTGGCTAACCTCCCTAGATGTGGACGGAAAAGAAAAATTGACAAGAGATTTCAACGCAAGATTGTGTGGATGGTGGATAAAGAACCTCGACTAACATCCAAACAAGTTCAAGCTGCCCTGCAGTCCGAGGGTACAACAGTGTCAACCCGTACTATCTGTCGGTGTCTGAATGAAAAGGGACTGTATGGTAGGATACCCAGGAAGACCCCACTTCTTACCCCGAGACAAAAAAAAGCCAGGCTGGAATTTGCCAAAACTTACCTGAGAAAGCCTAAAATGTTTCAGAAGAATGTCCCTACAGTCAAACATAGCGGAGATTCCCTGATGTTTTGGGGTTGCTTTGCTGCCTCTGGCACTGGACTGCTTGACCGTGTGCATGGCATTATGAAGTCTGAAGAATACCAACAAATTTTGCAGCATAATGTAGGGCCCAGTGTGAGAAAGCTGGGTCTCCCTCAGAGGTCATGGGTCTTCCAGCAGGACAATGACCCAAAACACACTTCAAAAAGCAATAGAAAATGGTTTGAGAAAAAGCACTGGAGACTTCTAAGGTGGCCAGCACTTCTAAAATGGGAGTTTGGAGAAGGCACCCTTCAAATATCAGGGACCTGGAGCAGTTTGTCAAAAAAGAATGGTCTAAAATTCCAGCACAGATTTGTAAGAAACTCATTGATGGTTACCGGAAGCGGTTGATCGCAGTTATTTTGGGTAAAGGTTGTGCAACCAAGTATTAGGCTGAGGGTGCCAATACCTTTGTCTGGCCCATTTTTGGAGTTTTGTGTGAAATGATCAATGTTTTGCTTTTTGCTTCATTCTCTTTTGTGTTTTTTCATTGAAGACAAATTAAATGAAGATAATAATACCAAAGAATTTGTGATTGCAATAATTTTCAGGAAGAAACTGAGTATTATCTGACAGAATTGCAGGGGTGTCAATACTTTTGGCCACAACTGTACAGAAGACAATAGATAGTACGTCACTTGAGGTTTAAATATGTATTCCTATAGTTAGACATATTAAAAATTGCTAAAATGTTCCATGAAGTATGAAGAAAAGTAGGTATTCCTCTTCAAAGCTTAAGCCGTGCTGTGCTGCAAAAAAGAACAGCTGCAGTTTGAAACAAGTCGACACTTTAAGACATCTCAAGGAATTTTTACCAAGTTTTAGTAAGGTATAGCGATGAGCGAGTACTAAAATGCTCGGGTGCTCGAAGCTCGGGCCGAGCATCCCGAGATACTCGTGTACTTGGCCCGAGTACCGAGCCCAATGTTATCCTAAAGGAGACCCGAGTATTTTTATGAAATGACTGCCGGCAGCATGTAGAAACCCTAAAAATGTCACAAAAGTCTCAGAAGAGTGCTCAAATGACATGGCAACACCATGGGGAAGACCCCTGGAAGCATTTTTCACTCAAAAGTCACAGCTGTGAACAATCTTGTCCGAGTTTCACGCCAATTTTACGGAGTCACCAGAAAACCTTCCAAAATGACACCACAATGAATATTTAGGGTGAAATGTTAAGGGCACATACCCAATAGTGAGATACAGCTGGTGTATGTTACTTTTTGTGATTACATGAAACATTTTACGTGAAAACATTGTGCGGCACTCCGATGACCCTGAGAAGAGACGTACATGAAGCCCTGTCTTGAAATAATGTGCCCATTTTGAGGAACTGGGTCTATTGTAGTATTTTCCTTTGCCAGGGCAGTCCAAAATTGGGAGGCTCCACATTGTCCCTGGATAGAGACGTGCAGGAGGGCCTGTAAACATGAAGTGGGTGTATTGTAGTATAGCCCTTTGGCAGGGCAGCCAAAAATTGGGAGGCTCCACAATGACCCATGCATACAGACATGCATGAGGGCCTGTAAACCTGAAGTGCCCATTGTAAGGAAGTGGGTGTATTGTAGTATAGCCCTTTGACAGGGCAGCCAAAAATTGGGAGGCTCCACATTGTCCCTGGATAGAGACCTGCAGGAGGGCCTCAAAACATTTTTCCCATTGAAAAGGAGCGGGTATCCTGTCGTTGTAATGCACATTCTAAAAGAATGGGCGTAAAAATTTCCCACTGGGGGTATACCTGAAACAACAGCCTAACTATTGTAACGGTCATCATGGTGGCACATGAGGAGAAGGAGGAGCAGTCCAGCGATTAGCCAAGGAAGAGGAAGACGACGTGGTGGATGATCCAGTAGCTGACCCAACCTGGCAGGAGGATATGCAGAGCGAGGACAGCAGTGCACAGGGGGAGGGAGGCGTAGCATCCCAACAGGCAGTTTGAAGCAGGGTCGGGTCCGCAGGCAGAAGGCAGGCAACCGTTCCCCGGAACAACAACACGACTCAAGGTGCCTGTGCAAATGTTAGGTCTTCCTGAGTCTGGCAGTTTTTTAAGTTGGCTCCAGATGACTCTAAAAAGGCCATTTGCAACACCTGCCATGCCAGCATCAGCAGGGGTACGAAAACTAGCAGCCTGACCACCACCAGCATGATCAGGCACATGTCAGCCAAGCACCCGACTTTGTGGGAAGTACAACAGAGTCGAGGAGCGGTGCTTGCTGATGTCACTGCTACGTCTTCGCGTGTTGTGCGTGCGAGCCAATCCCCTGTACATGCTGGCCATGAACAAGCCTCCGGCCCTGCACCTGAAGTTGCCCACGCACAAATAACACCACCATCAAGCACGTCCTTGTCCCAGTGCAGCGTTCAATTGTCCATTCAGCAAACCTTTGAACGCAGGCGCAAATACGCTGCCAACGCTCCACATGCCACAGTCCTGAATTCTCACATTTCGCGACTCATAGCGCTAGAAATGTTGCCTTTCTGGCTGGTGGAGACGGAAGAATTCCGCGACCTGATGGCGGCTGCTGTCCCACGTTACTCGGTCCCCAGCCACCACTATTTCTCCAGATGTGCCGTCCCCGCATTGCATAACCACGTGTCCAACAGCATCACACGTGCCCTGAACCACTCTGTTTCAGCCAAAATCCACCTAACCACAGACACGTGGACAAGTGCTTGTGGGCAAGGCCGCTAAATGTCCTTGACAAAACACTGGGTTAATATTGTGGAGGCTGGGACCCAGTCTGAGCGAGGGACGGAACACGTCCTTCCCACACCAAGGATAGCAGGCCCTACCTCTGTCAGGGTTTCACCGACACTCTACAGCTCTGGAATGTCATGCTCTTCAGCCTCCTCCTCCTGCGCATCCTCATCCACTGTACCCTCCACACCAGTCCCAAGCTAGAAGCACTGCAGCACTGCCTCTGCGAATCGGCAACAGGCAGTGCTGAAGCTAGTCTGCATAGGTGACAAACCCCACAATGCAGAAGAGGTGTGGACAGCTCTGAAACAGCAGGCAGATCACTGGCTCACACCTCTGAACCTAAAGCCAGGAAAGGTCGTGTGTGACAATGGCCGGAACCTGGTGGCAGCTTTGAGGCGAGGCCAGCTGACGCATGTTCCATGCGTGGGCCATGTGCTCAACCTGGTGGTTCAGAGGTTTCTAAAGTCATACCCAGAGCTGTCTGAACTGCTGGTAAAAGTTCGCCGTCTGTCTGCACATTTTCGCAAGTCACCTGCTGCTTCAGCCGACCTTGCCGGCTTTCAGCTCCGTTTGCGTCTTCCGGCCCACAGACTGGTGTGTGATGTCCCCACGCGTTGGAATTCAACTCTGCACATGTTGGTCAGGATATGTGAGCAGAAGAGGGCAGTTGTTGACTACCTGCATCACCTAAGCCGTCGGGAAATGGGTCAAACTCCACACATAACACCTGAGGAGTTGAGATGGATGTCCGACCTATGTACCGTCCTCCAAAACTTTGAGGACTCCACCAAGATGGTGAGCGGCGATGACGCCATTATTAGCGTCACCATACCACTACTCTGCCTTCTAAAACGGTCTCTGCTGAAAAACAAAGAGGATGCATTGCAGGCCGAGCGCAATGACTTGGAGCAAGAAACAGTAGTGGGTGTGGGTGAAAACACACAGCCCAGCCTCATCTCATCACAACGTGCAGTGGAGGACTATGACGAGGAGGAGGAGGATGAAGACATGGAGCAACTCTCTGGCCAAATTGAGGATATGACATGCACACCAGTCATACCCTCGATTCAGCGTGGCTGGCCAGAGGACAGGGGAGATGAGGAGGAGGAGGAGGCGGAGGAGGAGGACAGCATGTTCAGTCATCGTGTTGGTCTGGATGCTGAAGTGATGGCTGTTAAGAGTCTGGCGCACATGGCTGACTTTATGGTAAGCTGCCTGGCTCGTGACCCTCGCGTTCACAACATCTTGGCCGACAATCAGTACTGGTTGGCAACACTGTTAGACCCACGCTACAAGGAGAACTTTATGTCTCTCATTCCTGAGGCGGAGAGGTCAGCCAAAATGCAGCATTTCCAGAAGGCCATAGTCACGGAAGTAGGCAAATCATTCCCCTCACAAAACGCTAGCGGCATAGGTCAGGAATCGGTGGACAACCAAGGCGTACGGCCGAGAGGGGCACAAGTCCAATCCGCCAGAGGTAGGGGAACAGTCTTTACGATGTGGGACAGTTTGCTCAGCCCCTCACGTACCACAGCCCCTGAGGTGCGGGGTAGTGCCACAAGAAATGCTAAGTTTGGCCAGATGCTGAAGGAGTACCTTGCAGATCGAACAACTGTACTGCGAGATTCACCACACCACCAACAAATGACAACTGAATTTAAATTTTGTTATGGGAATTTGCCATGTACCTCCACTCACCCATGGGTACACACTTCTGGACTTCCGAGTGTCCAAGTGTGGGATCAGTAATGTCCGTGGACGTGTACTCGGGCTGGTGGTAGGAAGGAGGATCAGGTTGGGAAATGTGCGGTGCAGTATCACGGCTACTGACACTTGACCGTGTGGAAGACAGGGTTTTTGTGGAGGTGCCAATCTGACTTGAAGCATTATCCGCTATCCAAGTAACAACTTGTTGACACTGGTGTTAGTTCAAGAGCGGTGTACTGCAGCGGGCCCCAAGAATTTGGGACAGGACATGTGAGCGAGTAGATGTGCCCCTTTGTTGTTGCGAAATTAGTGCTTGCACACGACCTCGGCCTCTGCCTGCACCACCATCGCATCACGTTCACTTCCTTGTTCCTTGCCAAAGCCCTTGCGCATTTTGCTTGTATACAGCGACAACAGTCTGGTGACTGTAATGGTCACAGGAGAGTAGGATTTTAGTCCCTAACCTGTATCAAGGTAGTAAGTACAACAGTCTGGTGACTGGAGATTAGGATTTTAGTCCCTAACCTGTATTAAGGTAGTAAGTACAACAGTCTGGTGACTGTAATGGTCACAGGAGAGTAGGATTTTAGTCCCTAACCTGTATCAAGGTAGTAAGTACAACAGTCTGGTGACTGTAATGGTCACAGGAGATTAGGATTTTAGTCCCTAACCTGTAGCAAGGTAGTAAGTACAACAGTCTGGTGACTGTTCAGATCACAGGAGATTAGGATTTTAGTCCTTAACCTGTATTAAGGTAGTAAGTACAACAGTCTGGTGACTGTAATGGTCACAGGAGATTAGGATTTTAGTCCCTAACCTGTATTAAGGTAGTAAGTACAACAGTCTGGTGACTGTAATGGTCACAGGAGAGTAGGATTTTAGTCCCTAACCTGTATCAAGGTAGTAAGTACAACAGTCTGGTGACTGTAATGGTCACAGGAGGTTAGGATTTTAGTCCCTAACCTGTATCAAGGTAGTAAGTACAACAGTCTGGTGACTGTTCAGATCACAGGAGATTAGGATTTTAGTCCCTAACCTGTATCAAGGTAGTAAGTACAACAGTCTGGTGACTGTAATGGTCACAGGAGAGTAGGATTTTAGTCCCTAACCTGTATCAAGGTAGTAAGTACAACAGTCTGGTGACTGTTCAGATCACAGGAGATTAGGATTTTAGTCCCTAACCTGTATCAAGGTAGTAAGTACAACAGTCTGGTGACTGTAATGGTCACAGGAGATTAGGATTTTAGTCCCTAACCTGTATCAAGGTAGTAAGTACAACAGTCTGGTGACTGTTCAGATCACAGAAGATTAGGATTTTAGTCCCTAACCTGTAATAAGGTAGTAAGTACAACAGTCTGGTGACTGTAATGGTCACAGGAGATTAGGATTTTAGTCCCTAACCTGTATTAAGGTAGTAAGTACAACAGTCTGGTGACTGTAATGGTCACAGGAGAGTAGGATTTTAGTCCCTAACCTGTATCAAGGTAGTACGTACAACAGTCTGGTGACTGTTCTGATCACAGGAGATTATGATTTTAGTCCCTAACCTGTATCAAGGTTGTAAGTACAACAGTCTGGTGACTGTTCAGATCACAGGAGATTAGGATTTTAGTCCCTAACCTGTATCAAGGTAGTAAGTACAACAGTCTGGTGACTGTTCAGATCACAGGAGATTAGGATTTTAGTCCCTAACCTGTATTAAGGTAGTAAGTACAACAGTCTGGTGACTGTAATGGTCACAGGAGAGTAGGATTTTAGTCCCTAACCTGTATCAAGGTAGTAAGTACAACAGTCTGGTGACTGCAATGGTCACAGGAGATTAGGATTTTAGTCCCTAACCTGTATTAAGCTAGTAAGTACAACAGTCTGGTGACTGTAATGGTCACAGGAGATTAGGATTTTAGTCCCTAACCTGTATTAAGGTAGTAAGTACAACAGTCTGGTGACTGTAATGGTCACAGGAGAGTAGGATTTTAGTCCCTAACCTGTATCAAGGTAGTAAGTACAACAGTCTGGTGACTGTAATGGTCACAGGAGAGTAGGATTTTAGTCCCTAACCTGTATCAAGGTAGTAAGTACAACAGTCTGGTGACTGTAATGGTCACAGGAGAGAAGGATTTTAGTCCCTAAGCTGTATCAAGCTTGTAAATACAACAGTCTGGTGACTGTTATGGTCACAGGAAAGTTTGGATTCCGATCTGTATCACCCTGCCTATATCCTCCTAGATTAGTCCTGAGAAGGACTGTTGTGGTCAGCAGCAGTTTGCAGCCCTGCTCTGGATCTACCTATGAGGGCCGCAAATCTGTCTCTAAGCAGCAGCAGACACTCTCCCTACACTCACTGTCTGGATGGCTGTGTGCAGAGCACAGCGCGGCCGGGTCTTATAAAGGCTCGGTCACGCTGTGCAGGCCGGCCAATCACTGCAATGCGACAACTAACAGGGCTGTGGCATTGCAGTGGTCTGCCAGCCAATCCCTGCATGTGGGCTGGCTCTCAAAAGAGCGCCAACATGCAGAGATGACGACCACGAGCACAGCACGAGTATCTCGAGATTACTCGGTGCTCGCCGAGTAGCCCGAGTACAGTGATACTCGTGCGAGTACCGAGCAGCGCAGAGCATACTCGCTCATCACTATTAATGTACCGTATATACTCGTGTATAAGCCGACCCGTGTATAAGCCGACCCCCCTACTTTTGCCCCCAAAACCTGGGAAAACCTATTGACTCGTGTATAAGCCGAGGGTGGACCTCAGCCAAGGTATACAGCCCCCAGCAGTGTGGTATACAGCAGCCTCCCCAGTGGTAGTATACAGCAGCAGCCCCAGTGGTATATACAGCAGCAGCAGCCCCAGTGATAGTATACAGCAGCCCAAGAGGTATATAAGTACAACAGTCTGGTGACTGTAATGGTCACAAGAGATTAGGATTTTAGTCCCTAACCTGTATTAAGGTAGTAAGTACAACAGTCTGGTGACTGTAATGGTCACAGGAGAGTAGGATTTTAGTC
This sequence comes from Allobates femoralis, assembly GCA_033576535.1. Lineage (NCBI taxonomy): Eukaryota > Metazoa > Chordata > Amphibia > Anura > Aromobatidae > Allobates > Allobates femoralis. Next base: position 47,801,909 of record JARQOC010000006.1, read on the forward strand.
CCTAACCTGTATCAAGGTAGTACGTACAACAGTCTGGTGACTGTTCTGATCACAGGAGATTAGGATTTTAGTCCCTAACCTGTATCAAGGTAGTAAGTACAACAGTCTGGTGACTGTAATAGTCACAGGAGAGTAGGATTTTAGTCCCTAACCTGTATCAAGGTAGTAAGTACAACAGTCTGGTGACTGTTCAGATCACAGGAGATTATGATTTTAGTCCCTAACCTGTATCAAGGTAGTAAGTACAACAGTCTGGTGACTGTTCAGATCACAGGAGATTAGGATTTTAGTCCCTAACCTGTATTAAGGTAATAAGTACAACAGTCTGGTGACTGTAATGGTCACAGGAGAGTAGGATTTTAGTCCCTAACCTGTATCAAGGTAGTAAGTACAACAGTCTGGTGACTGCAATGGTCACAGGAGATTAGGATTTTAGTCCCTAACCTGTATTAAGGTAGTAAGTACAACAGTCTGGTGACTGTAATGGTCACAGGAGAGTAGGATTTTAGTCCCTAACCTGTATCAAGGTAGTAAGTACAACAGTCTGGTGACTGCAATGGTCACAGGAGATTAGGATTTTAGTCCCTAACCTGTATTAAGGTAGTAAGTACAACAGTCTGGTGACTGTAATGGTCACAGGAGAGTAGGATTTTAGTCCCTAACCTGTATCAAGGTAGTAAGTACAACAGTCTGGTGACTGTTCAGATCACAGGAGATTAGGATTTTAGTCCCTAACCTGTATCAAGGTAGTAAGTACAACAGTCTGGTGACTGTAATGGTCACAGGAGAGTAGGATTTTAGTCCCTAACCTGTATCAAGGTAGTAAGTACAACAGTCTGGTGACTGTAATGGTCACAGGAGATTAGGATTTTAGTCCCTAACCTGTATTAAGGTAGTAAGTACAACAGTCTGGTGACTGTAATGGTCACAGGAGAGTAGGATTTAAGTCCCTAACCTGTATCAAGGTAGTAAGTACAACAGTCTGGTGACTGTTATGGTCACAGGAGAGAAGGATTTTAGTCCCTAACCTGTATCAAGCTAGTAAATACAACAGTCTGGTGACTGTTATGGTCACAGAATAGCTTGGATTCCGATCTGTATCACCCTGCCTATATCCTCCTAGATTAGTCCTGAGAAGGACTGTTGTGGTCAGCAGCAGTTTGCAGCCCTGCTCCGGATCTACCTATGAGGGCCGCAAATCTGTCCCTAAACAGCAGCAGACACTCTCCCTACACTCACTGTCTGGATGGCTGTGTGCAGAGCACAGCGC
>JARQOC010000006.1:47808178-47854638 GCA_033576535.1 Allobates femoralis
ATAAGGAAATTGAACACTTTATTATTAAAAATACCCCCACAGACCTTTGACTAAAAATAAATTTATTTAACATACATTGGAGAGAGCACCGGAGGGGGGGAGAGAAGAGACTCAGGGGAAGACAGCCACCACCTGCAACGCCACAGAGTCTGCCCCATCGTGATATGCAATAGAGAAAGAACAGGGAATTCACATGAGCAGAACCTGGTGGTCTATGGGGCTAAAATTATTTCAAACTATGATTTCAAACTATTTCAAATAATTTCAAATGATCATCTGATCAGCATCAGCTGATCTTATGAAAAAGCTGGCGATAACAAGACTTGTCATCGCCGACTTTTCCACCGACTATTTCAAACAATCAGATGATCAGCATCAGCTGATTCAGGTCCCTGAGCCTGATATTAATCATCTGATCGGTTTGCCAACTGGAAAACTGATCAGATGATATTGGATCCGGATTGGACGTTGTGGGACCCTCGAACCTGGACTACGCCGGAATGGGGGGGTTCTTTTTTTTTAATAAAGATGGAGTCACAAATTGTGTTGCGTTTTATTTCTAGTAAAAAAAATTTTTCGGTGTTCAGTTTTTTATTTATCTGATTACTAGAAATTCATGGTGGTCATGTCTAATATTGGAGTGACCCCATGAATTTCCAGTTTAGGGCCACCTGATAATACAAAGCTGGCTCTAACCCCATTATTACCCAGCAAGTCACCCGGCACCAGGGCCGCTGGACAAGTCGGATACAGCACCAGAAGATGGTGCTTCTATGAATGCGCCATATTCTGGGGCGGCTATGGACAGCAACTCGCAGCAGGGGAGGTCCCAGAAAGCTTGGCCCACCCTGCGCTGCGGATTCCAGCCCCCAGCTGCCTAGTTGTACCTGGCTGGACACAAAAATAGGGCGAAGCCCATGTCTTTTTTTTAATTATTTCATGGAATTCATGAAATAATTAAAGAATAGGACTTCCCTATATTTCTGGTTCCCAGCCGGGTACAAAAACATAATTTTGGTTAAATAAAGTACAATGCAATCTCTTAGTCAACGCGTTGACCATCAGATGAGTCTATGTTTACGGAAACAATAAAGACCCTTTAAAAATGTTTGAGAACGAATGTAAAGAACTTCATGACAACTTTGCAATGACCATTCTTAAAATATTTATTATAAAAAAAAAAATCTTAAAAGATTTATGTATACAAATTTGATGAGAAACCTCCATGCATACCGAGATCACACAATAAAAAGAACAGAACTCTATATCGGATGGCTTTAGGAAACACGGTGTGGGTCCATCGAGGCGAAAAAGAAAGTGTTTTGTGATAACGATAGAATTTAGGCTGTTTCTCACTTTACAAATAGTTTTTGAACAAAGTTTTTTAATCACTCAGACAATGGTGTAAGGTCATGGATAGAGCATTGTTCTTCTGGATACACGATTATTACTTCTATAGGGGGACTGTGCTTTCAACAAGAACCGAAAAGTGTTCAGACATTTTAAAGAAATTAGCATCTAATTTAGTTCTTGTGCATTGTGCATCTATTTCATAATTTGCATAATTGAAGCAATTTGAGATTATAATGGAAAATAGAAACACATTAAACTGAACATTGTAAAAAAATAGCTTCAATATGAAACATTATTCCTATGACAACTTTTAGTTTTGTGTTCTTTTTTGTCTTCGGATAGATTCTTTATACACCAAACCCGGTAGAGTCTCCCGGACATTGTATCCTCAATAGATTTCTTCCGTTTGATAATTTATAGAGGAAACGTTCCCTTCTTCTTGCAGCAGCTACAACATAGAGGAAATGTTTATTGCACATGTTGTTTTTAGGTTTAATTTTATCTCATTTTCCGTAATCTCATTCTGTTTTCTTTGTCCCTTTTCTTGAGCAAATTGATAAATTGATTGAAAAAATGTTCTTGGTCCTTCTTTTTCTGGACGACCCTAAAACGTTGATCTCTTCCGTATTTCTCTGCAAATTCCTTAAAAGTGGTCCTAATGAGAACAATTAAATACATCAATTAATTAAAAAATTATTATTATTATTATTAATTCTAGCAAATATACTTTGAAAAGCACTTTTTTTTGAGACTAAGATTAATGAGAAAGAAAAAAAGTTCACAAAAAATTACAAGTGGTAAAAATGTATATATACAAGTATTCTATTCTTCTACATCCAGCTACCGGCCCATATTCCTTCTCCCGCTCGCTTCCAAACTTCTCAAAAAGCATGTCCACACTGTACTCTCATCCCACCTCTCATCCAACTCTCTCTTTGACAACCTTCAATCCGGTTTTCGCCCCCACCACTCCAACTGCCCCAACCACTCTAAAACTGCCCTGACCAAAATTACTAACGACTTACGGCCAAAGCTAATTGACAATTCTCCATCCTTCTCCTTTTTGACCTGTCCTCTGCATTCGACACAGTCGACCACTGCCTCCTATTACAGATCCTCTCTTCCATTGGAATCACTGAACTTTCCCTCTCCCGGATCTCTTCCTATCTTTCCAACCGCACATTTAGTGTCTCCTACTGCCACACGACCTGCTCACCCCATCCCCTCTGTTGGGGTCCCTCAAGGCTCTGTCCTGGGGCCCCTCCTTTCTTCAATCTATACCCTTGGCCTGGGACAACTGATAAAGTTCCATGGCTTCCAGGATCACCTGTACGCTGATGACACTCAGATCTACCTCTCTGGCCCAGATGTCTCCTCTCTCCTGTCCAGAATCCCAGAGTGTCTATCAGTCATATCCTCCTTCTTCTCCTCTTGCTTCCTAAAACTCAATATAGACAAAACCAAACTCATCATCTTTCCTCCATCTCACACACCTTCCCTACCAGATCTATCTATCACAATAAATTGCATCACACTTTGCCCTGTACCTGAAGTCCGCTGCCTTGGAGAAACCCTTGACTCTGCCTTGTCCTTCAAACCGCACATCCAAGCCCTTGCCACCTCCTGCTGCCTCCAACTCAAAAAAAGTTCTAGAATCCATCCGTCCTTAACCCTCAGGGTACCTTTACACGCGGCTACATTTCTAGGCTAACTTAGGTAACAGGTAACTTACTGGTTGCAGTGAAATCATGGAGAGATTATTCCATTTGTACACAGCAACAAGATAGAACCTTGTCTCCATGATTTCACTGCAACCAGTAAGTTACCTGTAGCCACCCTAGAAATGTAGCCGCGTGTAAAGGTACCCTCAATCTCCCTAAACTACTTGTGCATCTCCCGTCTCGACTACTGCAACTTCCTCCTCTGTGGCCTCCTTGCTAACACTCTAGCACCTCTCCAATCTGTTCTCAACTCTGCTGCCTGACTATTCCACCTCTCTCCTCACTATTCCTCCACTGATCCCCTCTACAATCCCTCCACTGGCTCCCAATTTCCCAGTGTATCCAATTCAAACTACTAACATTGATGTACAAAGCCACCCACAATTTTTCCCCCCCCATATATGGCTGGGGTCACACATAAGCCCTTGGTCCGTTTTTGGCTTCATTTTTGGCATATTTTTTTTGGCTTCATTTTTGGCAAAAACTGATAGAAAAATGGATTGGATGTAATAAACACCCTGTCCGTTTTTTTTTGCACCTAAAAACATTGCTGTGTACGTTTTTGGGTTCCGTTTTTCAAAAAAAAAAATTTTTAACATGGGCCCTATGGAAAAACGGATCCGTTTTTTTGGGGTGCTTTAAAAAAACTGATCCGTTTTTTCAGGAATTTTGGTCAACAGATGACTAAGTCCAAAAGCGTTCAGGGGTGCAGGAGGCTCAAAAAGCACCCAAAAAAAACGGATTGGTCATGGAAATCACTTTCAAAAACGGATTTCTATGTGTGACCTCAGCCTATCTCTGAACTAATCTCCTGATATCATCCAACTCTTAATTTTCGATCCTCCCAAAATCTCCTTCTTTCCTCCACACTTGTGCATTCCTCATGTAACCACCTGCAAGACTTCACCCGAGCATCCCCCATTCTCTGGAATTCTGCACCCCAAAACGTTTGACTGTCCCCTACACTCAGAACCTTCAAGCGGAACCTGAAAACCCATCTTTTCAGGACAGCCTACAACCTGCAATGACCACAGTGCCACCTCACCACCACTTGAGCCGGTGCTCCACCACCACTACACCTGGTGCTACACCACCATCGGACCCGACGCTCCACCACCATCAGACCCGGGGCTCTCCCCACCACCCTGTAGAATGTAAGAACGCTAGGGCAGGGTCCTCTCCTCTGTATCAGTCTGTCATTGTTAGTTTTTTTATTATATATTTTAACTTGTTTACATGTAGCCCTTTCTCATGTACAGCACCATGGAATCAATGGTGCTCTATAAATAAATAATAATAATACTTAAGGGGGTTGAGCCACGAACAATTATACATTTTAACTAATAGATCTTAGAATAAAAATAAGTTCCACAATTGGATGTTAAAAGAATGTTCCTATCCTGAGATATTCTTATAAATGTGCCCCTGTGTATGTCAGACCATGTAGGAACAGGTCAGATATAACCCAGTTCCTGGACAGAGGAGGAAGTAACAGAGTACACAGTGCCCGACACTGTTCACTGCCAATACAGAGTGGTCTTAGAGCACTCCGGTGGTGATTTTGCAGCTTTCACTGATGTCACATCGAGAGATCGGTGGATTTTCCGCTCTGTTGATGGGCGTCATAGCCAAAGTCATGCTTATTGACAGCAATAAGATAGCGGGACGCTGGCTGTCAATCAGCATGATGTTGTCTGTCCAGCCCACTCTAGAGAGTCGTGCGGAAAAGAAGCCACCCCTCTGTTTACCCCGCCATGCTGTCCCCGACAGGAGCGGTCTGTGACCACTCTGTGCCAGCGGTGAACAGCTCTGAGCAGATAGGTAGCAGCTACCTGCCTATTAGTGCTTGAGCAGATTTTTTATCCTAAATCCCAGATATACCTTTAATGTCCAATATATGGTAAAATATGCAGCTTTCTCCAGAACATAAGATATAAAATATGTTTTGTGCTGATTTATAGCATCATAGAGAAATGCTGTGAGATTTAAGCTCCGAAGTCTGCAGAACTGTGAATGCAGCACAGGATTATAGAAAAAAAATGCAATTAAGATAAAACAAGATAACAATATAATTTATTTAAAAAATGATAGCTTTTTAAGTTCATTTGGTATGTAATACAAATTATATTACAAAGTGATCATGTAGGTTAGATATATGTTTCTAATTAAGAATCATATTACTTGTTGCTGGTTTAGTGTATCATCCCCAACTACTGAACCTCGTGTATCTTGTTGTGCCGTCAATTATTTGGATAAAGGATTATATTTGCTTTCACAAGTTTATGTTGGTTTGAAAACCAAGGAATTTGAGGTTAAAGGGATTTTGTCAGTAATATCAACCCTCATAAGCCATATATAAGGTAATGTAGGTCATAGGAAGCTAAATAAAATAATATGCTGCTCAAAAAATAAGGGAACATTTAACAACTCAATGTAATGGTGAAATGTTCCCTTCATTTTTTTCAGCAGTATACTTCATATCTGCAATCCCATGTCTCATTCCAGAGAAATTCACATTTTTCTTAATATGGAAATATAATGTTGCGATCTATAGGCCGGACATAGATCTCCCCGGGGATCTGTCTCCAGTGCTTATTTTAAAAAGAAAAAGGTGATACCAGTGTGAGACCTGTAGATCAGGAGAGCAGACTGTCAGTCATTACATGTCTCACACTGGTATCATGTAAAATAAGCGTCAGAGGCAGATTCTCAGGAAGATCTATATCCGACCATAGATCTGAAAGGCCACGTCACACGCTTCAATATCGTTAACGATATTGTTGAAACATCACTTTTTTTAATCGCTTAAATGATATCGTGTGTGCGTCGTTGCGTGTAACCGAGCGATCTTGCGGTGAAAAATCGTTTGATCGCTCATCACAGATTTCAGATCCTGACCTCAAATCCATCGATGCGTCGTTCAATTAACCAACATTCAACCTACGGCATCGTTCCGTGTGACACCGCGATAACGATCTTGTGAACGACTTCGCCTTTTCACTACATTGAACAAGTATCGTTTCTGGGTTGTGAGAACGATAGCTGCTCGCTACATCGCTGGCGCCTCGTTCACGACATCTAGACGTGTGACATCTCACCAACGATCTCGAAAGATTGACCGAACAATCTCGTTCACGGGAGATTGTTGTGCGATTGTTATCGATATTGAAGCGTGTGACGTGGCCTTAAGAGTTCATTAACATATTAAGAAAAATATGGATTTCTCTGGAATAAAACATCAAATCGCAGATATGAAGGTATCATTTTATTCAACATTCCATGACCTACATGTCCATATAGTTGCTAGGAGATTTCAATCTACTAACAGATTTCCTTAAAAGGGAACCAATCAGCAGGAAATAAGGTACCTTTACACACCGCCACTATCCCTGGCAACCGGTATCAACCGCATGTGCACGCGCACGTTTTAGCGGTTGCTAACGATCGAAGATACCGCATGTACACGCCGCCATTGCGTTGTCAACTGAAGGTATCGTGCTTCCCCGGAAGTTCCCACAGATCCTGCGGATAACTGCCTGTTGAATATCGTCACCGCTTCACACGCCGCAATCAGTAGGGGAATGTGGGCGTACATGTTCAGCGGCACTGAAACATAGGCGTGACAGAGTTGTGTATTCCGTGACACTAACACGGTGATTGGACAACGCAATAGCGTCATGATTGGCCAGCCTGCGCAGGAAGGCTGGCAAATACATGACGCCATTGCAATTGTGTAGTGTGAATGGACAACTCTTTAAATATGGCGCCCTGTGAAGGGACAGCCAATGGTTACACAGTAGCCCCCACCAATCATCGCTGATGGGGCGCGGTATCCATGAGGTTGTGGCAGCCCCTGGGAAATCACTAGGCGGCGCAGATTCCATCCCTGTCCCCCGTTTACACGGCACTACCATGGCAATTGTGCCTTTGTGTTGCCTTGGATTTTTGAGCACGGCTCGGAAACAGGTACCCAAAGCAACTGCCAGAAACATGATCACTTTCCTAAATTACACGCCGCCACTTCGTAGCAATTTCAATGCAATAGGCACAAAAATCCCCATTGCCAGGCAGTTGCTACCACGCAGTGGCGGCGTGTAAAGGTATCTTTAGGGCCATAAAGTGAAGCCAGTGCCTTACAGGCACTGGGATTATGAGTGCAATCATACCTTTACTTCAATGATTACATGTATGATTGCAGAGAAAGTTTGCAGCAGTGGGACGAAGTGTGCAGCACATTGGCATAAGAGAGTCTGGGTTTCTCTTTATTACTCCACAGTTTGCTCTAAGCCAAACCTTCACCCCTCCCTTCTCCCTTCCTCCCTGTCACTATATAGGATATCAGGAACATTAGGTCTGACATTGTGCATGCAGATCGCACAGTGTCAGGCTCCTATGTGCCCCAGATCATCCCTCCTGCCTGTGTCGTTGGCTTCTAGTTCTCAGCTCTCTCCTCACAGTCACAGGTCTGTGAGAGCAAATAACTCTGGATTCACAGACTAGAGGGGGTTTGGCCTTCAATGGATGGGGCGGGGCCTCCTCCTCCACCGTCACACTGCAATTACACACAGCCAGAGAAGAAGCCTGAGAAGCCGAAGACACAGGCAGGAGGGAGGGAGTGATGATCTGAGGCACATGGGAGAATGACACTGTGCAATCTGCATGCAGGATGTCAGACCTAATGTGTTTGTTACTCTATATAGTGACAGGGAGGAGTAGAGGGGAGGGGTGAAGGTTTGGCTTAGAGCAAACTGTGGAGTAATAAAGAGAAACTCAGCCCCTCTTATGCCAATGTGCTGCACACTCCTTCCACTGCTGCACATTTTCTAAGGACTTCTATAACATTTATCTCAGCAATCATACATGCAATCATTGAAGTAAAGGTATGATTGCACTCAGTATCCCAGAGCATATAAGGAACTGGCCTCCTTTTATAGCCTAAAACCTGCTATTTGGTCCTCTTTAATGGTTCCATTGATGTGCAATCTTCCTTTGGAGGACAGGAGACATCCATTTTTTCATAGCATACCCATAGATTTTTTAGAGAACTGTGCAATGCTTCATATATCCTGTGCCCGCACTACAAGGAGCTGACCACTTGTTTCTTTCATTAATTACGACTAAGGATGAGCAAACTGGACATTGAAGTTTGGCATCCGTGCCAAACACATACTTTATAAAATGTTTTCAGTGTTCAGGTTCGGAGTTCAGATGTTTAACGTATGCCAATCACTGGAGCATACACCACTGTGCTCGGATACACTCGGTGATCAGCTCAGTGTAAGCCACTTGCAGTGTTTGAAAGTTACATATCCCTGCTCTCCCTCCACCAGAAGTGCTTTGTTTATGGCTGGATGTATGAGTGCGGAGAGCAGAACTGCCCAATCAGTGGCTTCCAACGAGCTTTGGGTCAAGTTTGGGTCCAGAACAGAACTTTAAAAAAAGTCCTGCTGAGACCCCAAAACGTCCACTCGTCCGCTCATCTCCAATTCCAAAATATGTTTCGCTGTTTCAGCTAATTGTTACTGAACCCTTGCAAGAAAAATGGTGCAAAGTTCAGACTATTTTACTTACAGAATACCTCAATCCCAAAAAGCAAAAAATATGGTGGAGTTTATATGTGACACCCAACTCCAGGAAACTGCTTCATTCTTTGGCTTATTTGCTATACAGTATTTCACTTGCAGGTCGATTGTCATAACTTTAATTTCAATAATAAATGCACTTTTTATTATTTATTTTCCCCTTCAGTCATTTGTGTAATTAATTTCACCATTATGTCATGTTGTATACTCCTTTCCTAAACTCTAGGCTGCTATGTGGTTTCAATGCTTATTCATTCTTTTTTCTTCAACTGTTCAATAAGATCCATGCACTATATTCAAAAATTCCATGTGCGTGAATTCCCAGATCTGTGACTTTCTACTTCCAAGCTCCGTACTCAGGCAAGGCTGGTTTCACACTACTGTTTTTTGAAATTCAGGGGGATTCAGGTTTCACTCCCCTGGAATCCCCCGCAATTGACAAACTGAAAGCACCTGCATCGGTATTATCACCATCTCACGGATCAGTGATAATAACGGTGGGGGAGCAGACAGTTGCTTCCGGTTGTATACCTTTTTCTGCAGGATGCGGTTGTAAAAGACATGCCCTCTAGACGGTGTGTCCTTTACAACTTGGTTCTTGGCATGAGTAGACCAAAAACCCGCATCCAGTGGGATCCGGAATCCCCCGTATCCAGGTTGAATAGAGGAACATTCTAATTTAACCCGTGGTGCCCCAGATCCGGGTGTTCACGGTTCTTGACACGGACACCAAAAACGTTGCATGTTGTGATTTTGGTCTCAGTGAAAAAAACATGGAGTCGACACCTGGATCAGGGGAAATGGAAAGAACTGTATCCACCCGCTAGTTCCTACAGCCCTATTGAGAGTTGCTGGTGCATTCAGTTTAAGCTGGAATGACACAGATGTCAAAAAACGGCAGTGTTAAACCAGCCTTACTGTACATACACTATAGGGTATGAATTTTGCTGAGCAGCAGTATAAAAGAGCTTGAACTGGCCATTGAAACACCTTGCTTGCAAGAGAAGCAAGCAAGTTAAAGTGATGAAATATATTATTAAAAAAATCATAATTTTGCAGTGCCTGGAGGATAATTAAATAAAGTTTAGTTGCTCTTTGAAATGTAATTACAAAAATTAGAGAAATGTTCAATCTTGAAATTGTGTCGTCTTCACTTCATGACATTTTACAATTTAATGAATTGCCATAATGAAAACTTAACATAGTTAAGGGAAGTTGCTTCTTACCTGCTCTAAAGGGGTTGTTTCACCTTCATAAATGTGTAAAAATTGCAAAGTGATTGTAAAAATAAGCAACTTTTTAATATAACTTGTAAAAGCACCGGGATTTTTCATGTTATAGTATACTGCTCTTTGCCAAGTTTACCGCCAACCTTTGCTTATCCATTTGAGGCACTTGATTTCCTCAGCAATTTCATTAGAGCTTGAAATTACCATTCTGAAGCTGACATGATCCCTGGATCTGGATAGCGTTAATGCCCCTGCATTTCTTTTATTCTGCACAGGAAAAACTGCTTTGCTTGGCAGCAAATGAGACCGCACAGATCAGACCAGCAGGCAAAGTAAACCTCTGGTCTGAGCTGTCATTCTTCAGGAGCACACCATCCCCTGGCAAGCAGGAGTTCAGGAGCCAGAAAAGCTGTGTACTCCTGAAAAAAGATCACCAGTTAACCCCTTTAACTAATCAACCTTTTTACAGGAAATGGGACCCAAGGCTACAGGTGAGGTATAGCCACCCTCCTTTATTTAGATGTAAATGTGATCCAAAAAATACCTCCATACCATGTGTAAGATAGTCACTGGACACATTCTAGTGGGGAAATATATGTATCACAGAGGTGGTTGTCTTAAGAAATGTAAGTCTGGAAGCAAGCATGTATAGCACCGAGAGGGTTAATAGGGCTGACAAGGGCTAGGTTTATGACCAGTCAGAGAGATAGGCGGGACTGGCTGTTCAAGCATCCCAGCTTGCGGTGTGATATGGTGGACATAAGGAAGTCCAGGTGAAATGATTAGTTGTTTGTGTGTGAAGGTAAGTAGTCCTCCTTTGTGAAGTCTCCATGTTTGCACTTGTATACTGGTTTAACGATGAAGTGTCATTGGTAAAACTGTGTATTCTTCTTTCTGCCAAGAAATGGCAATTATTTTCCTTGTTTGTGTCTTGCTTTATGGAGTGTTAATAAAGCAACCTGAAAAATATTAGAATCTCACAGTCCTCAGCGGCTGATAACTGTTATCACAACCATTTCACCCCATCTCATTCCTGTTCTTGGACCTACCACTAATCAAAGGACAATAAAACTGTCTTTGCCTCTTACCTGCGAACTCTGATTTTACTGCCCCAGCTGCTCCTTCCACCCTCACAACTGACGACTATAGTTTTACGTCACCTGTGTTATGTATTGCATTATCCCACCCTATACATATATATATATGTTTCTCCAGAAGCTGTATCATTATTAAGTCTTATGAAGAGGCCATAGTATCTCGAAAGCTTGCTTTGCTTTTTCTTACCATCTTTTCAATTAGCCATTAAAAGATATCAACTACTGAGGGACTCTCAGATTCTAATATTTTTCTATCTACTGGCTAACACGGTACAGACATTTTTTTACCTTATAAAAGCAGCCTGGACATTTAGTTTAAATTGCCTGCCGTACCTACCTCAAATGCTGCCGAGTGAGTTGATCTCTCTATATGGGCCAAAGTAATATTCAGTCTAACAACAATGTACTTTAAACAAACCTGTCACTAAAAGTAGGCTTCTCTCTCTAATGATGGGAGCAGTCACCCCAGTGAGAGCCACTTGCAGTTTTTGAATGGATCTGACTGGGGATAAAAGGAAATGTGTGGCTGTCAATTGGCTGTCAGGTGGTTTTAGTTCTCTTCTTGGGTTCTTAACTTAGTGGCTTTTAGAAAATGGGAGTCATGAGCAATTGTCCAGTTTGCAACCTGCTAAAACTGAAAACATCCAATGAGAGTTCCTTCTAATCTCTTGTCTTTTTTATCTATCTTTTCAGTATATGCTTTATGACAAATTATAGGCCCAATCAAGATAAAAAAAAAGATTGTTACAAGTTAAACCATGGATGTCGTGAGGCTTTGTCACCCAAGGCATAGAGTAACCACCTCTCCATTCCTAGCAGAACAAGACAGAGCCATGTTCTCAAGATACATGCTGATCTCAGACGTTGAACTTGCATATGTTAGAAATACACAGCATATACAGTCTGAGATGGGAATATCCTTTTAATGAGATTTTCAGAACAAATGGGATACTACAAATTGTTTTCACTTATTCGTGCACCACCCTCAGAGGAGAAGAGAAGCATTACACAGTTCAAATTGAATAAATTGTCTGTACATGTAATTGTCACGGGTGGCTTAAACGGACAAAGGGGTATGGAAGCAGGAAGGCAGTGATGGGCGAAAGACAATTGGAGGAACTAGTCTGACCCTTAGACTGGGGGCCCTAGATAACCCTCTTCCCAGAAGTACCTCTAAAGGTGAGAATGTCTGGACTGCCACCCTTGCCCTGCTGCTGACTAGTCCTAGGCTTTAACTCCCTCACCTCCAACCAGTAACTGCATTAAGCACAGCAACTCCAGACAAATGTTAATCTCCACAAAACTACAAAGCAAGGCTTCAGCACATGGCATCTACACAGTCCAAGGTCTTGGGGGGGCCCCAAAAAATTTCTTGCACCAGGCCCACTACAGTCTGGGTCCGCCCCTGGTGCCAAGTCCTCTAGAGTCAGAGGTGCTCTTTGTAGCAAGGACAGTAATTAATATCTTACTCTGAGTTTGTTTCAGTTCAGGATACAATATATCATATAATGTCTATTTAATTGTAAATCTGAATTTAGTAGCAAAAAGTAACATTTCTAACACTATGAAACCATCTACAATTGACTTTATAGAAGTGTTGATGATACCTTGGAGACAATTTGGATTCTTCGAGAAGCTTTTTAAATTCCTCTTTGGCAAGCATTAATTTACTTCTCTTTTCTTTATACTCTTCCTTGATGCGAGTCTTTACAAATTTTTCAAACACCTAAAAGTGAAGCCAATCAAATGTTATACTGGGACAATATCTGTGTTTTTTATTATCTTTTTCAGATTCTCATCACGTTTTCTACTACTTTACAAACGTACAACGACTAGGACTACTAGAGACATTTAGTTTTCACAGTAACTAGATTATACTTACATACATTTGTTAAGACAATGTGAGACCGAGCTGAAGATCACTTATTTAAACTGACGCATTTTACTTTCTAATTTGATTAGAACAGTGGTTCTTAACCGGAGTTCGATCGAACCCCAGGGATATGGTGTGTCGGTCTCAGGGTTTTGGCGGAGCCTCCACCACAAAGGGAAACACACTCCCAACGGCTTCATGTAGATTTATCATTAAAGAAGGGGATCGGTGAATGTGCATATGAAACTGGTGGGTTGGGTACCTCAAACAAGGTTAAGAACCACTGGATTAGAACAAATTTATAGTGAAATACCTAAAGAAAGCAAAGTACTTAAAGGAACAATACTGAATATTCAAGTTACAAAGTCTTTATCCAGATGGTAAGAAGGTAATCGAACATGTAAAATTAGTTGTTGGAACATTGACACATAGAATCCCAAAGTTAACCTAAAAATGATATTTTTATTTTTTATCCATATAGGTTCCATATAGGCTTCTGCAGAACATTTTCAGGTGGCTAGTAATTAGAAGCTGATTAATGTTCAATGTACTCCATCCTACTTCCCCTCTGTGTCTCTTTCTGTTTTTTCTCCTTCTCTGCTAAATATCTAGTGCAGGGGTCCCCAATCTGTAGCTCTGGAGCCACATGTGGCTCATGGCTGTCTTCCAGCTTGATGAATTAACACCAGGTTTAATAAACAGCTATGAAGAGCGGGTCTCCAAATGGTGACTTTTGTGAGCAGCCCAACATAGAAGAGCAGATCCAAATGGAGGTAATGTGGGACCTCTGGATCTTAGTATACTGCCTTGGTCTGCTGAAAAGCTTTGGCTGTCACTATAATAGGGGTTCTGGATATCACTATTATGAGGGGGCAAGAGCTGTATGTGGATCGTGAGCATCTTTCAGAGTTGGATGTGGTCACTGGAGTAGAAAGGTTGGGGACCACTGATCTAGGGAATATATAAGGAGAGGAATGGCTTTTTCTTTTTAGCTTTTATCTTACATTTTAATTTGCTAGATGAAGTCTTATTAAGAAGCTGAAATGTGTTGTACTTAATGTTTAAAAATGTTTTTTATGCAATAAATGGGATCTTTCAGGATGGAAAGTGTTCTGAACTGATTGTGAGAACGCCATTAATGGTACTTGGAATCTTGGAATACATGTACTTAATCCAGGAAGGTTAAGCGGGAGGGTTGTGTGACTCACCAATAATTACTCATGAACTCTCAGGGTACCTTTACACGGCGCCACTTCGTGGTAGCAACTGCCTGGCAATTGGGATTTTTGTGCCTGTTGCCTTGAAATTGCTGCGAAGTGGCGGCATGTAATTTGGGAAAGTGATCGGGTTTCTCGCAGTTGCTTCGGGTAGCTGTTTCCGAGCCGTGTTCTAAAATCCAAGGCAACACAAAGGGAGAATTGCCATGGTAGTGGCGTGTAAATGGGGGAAAGGGATGGAATCAGCATCGCCTAATGAATTCCCAGGGGCGTGCCACAGCTTCGTGGATACCGCGCCCCATCAGCGATGATTGGTGGGGGCTACTGTGTTACCATTGGCTGTCCCTTCACAGGGCACCATATTTAAAGAGCTGTCCATTCACAGTCCACAATTGCAATGGCGTCATGTATTAGCCAGCCTTCCTGCGACCCTACTGCGTTGTCCAATCATCGTGTTAGCGTCACAGAATACACAACTCCGTCACGCCTATGTTTTGGCGCCGCAGAACATGTACGCCCACATTCCCCTACTGTTTGCGGCGTGTGAAGGGGCGACGGGAATCAACAGGAAGTTATCCGCAGGATCTGTGGGAACTTCCAGGGAACCACGATACCTTCAGTTGACAACGCAATGGCGGCATGTACATGCAGTATCAGCGATCGTTAGCAACCGTTAAAAACATGCGTGTGCACGTACGGTTGATACCGGTTGCCAGGGATAGTGGCGGCATGTAAAGGTACTTTCAGGCAACCGGTGTGGTGGTTGTAGTCCACCCATTGAAATGTAAAAGGAAAGGTGTGAAAGGTTTTCCAATGTGTATATGTAGGGGTTTGTTTTTATTAGTGGATGGGCCTACGATTAAGAGGTTCTTACCTCAAAACGGGTCTACCTTGATGTTTTTATGGATATGTATGTTTCAATAAAGACTTTTTTACTCTGAACCAAAGCAAGTGGCACCAAGAATGTTTCCTTCTACATACTTGGAACACATACTATCTGTCGGAGCTCCATTGAAAGACACCTTTTTTTAGTAAATAGGACTGGTAGCACTCCATTCATCTGGGGCTACATATTATCATTATAAGTGTGACTACATCATTGTACAGGTGAGTGCATCAAGCCCTGTCCTATATATCAGCATATTAACAAGTACTATGTTCAGAAAGTGTCTTATCGTTTCTCCTATCTCATAGAGAAAATCCTATACCCTTACTTTTTGTGAGATGTCACATGGCTGCCATTTACGTAAAACACAAAACTTGCCTGTTTTCGCTCTTCTGAGTTTAGCAAGAGATATCGAGGATCAAACACGATTTTATGCAGCTCTTTTTCCCATGTGGAGAATGCCGACACCTGCAGAGCATCCAAAACAGTTTGTTCCATTATAAACATCTTCTCATTTTGTTTCACTTTACTCTGCTGACACTTTAATGGACTTAAGAAACAGCTAATTAAAGATTTCCGTTCTGAGAACTGGATGACTCATCGATTGCTATGGAGGACATGTAAATATTAAGGAAGATATGAGTCAATATATTACATTATTATAGAAAAATATGAAGATTAGTTTAATTCATTTTGACAATACAAGGCACAATGTGCTAGCCTATGTTCTCATCTCCTCTTGTTTCCATAACGTTTGACAGCACAAACACGTTCAAGAAAACTCTCGTTATTGCGATCTATTAGACGTAGCCACCCGATAAGGCAGTGTCAAGCCCTTTCAATAAGTCTTGCAGCATAATCAGACATATTAGCCAAGCCAGACACTAGAGATGACCATGGAAGTTTGGGTTGTGCTGATACAGCCGGACTCTCTTTTCCAGAGCTAATGGTTGGAGACAACTGATGAGTAGAGATGATAGGATCCATGGAAGTTCGGTTTCTGAGGGTTCAGCCGTACTTTAGAATAAGTTCTGTTCTGAATCCGAACTTGACCCAAACTTCATTGGAAGTCACATATAGCTTTGTAAGTAGAAAGAAACCTATACGGTGCGGCGCTGACCTTTTGGATCTTTATTTGTATCAAATCGATTTGACTGTTCCCCTCATAGGTATTGCTTGTGTGTGGACACCAATAAGGACAATGAGGAATGCCTTAATGGCGTCCACACACAATCAATACCTATGAGAGGAGCACTGAAATCGTTTTGATACAAAAGAAGATCCAAAAGGTCAGCGTCAGAGCACACAGGTTTCTTTCTACTTTCAAAGCTATATATGACCTCTATGGAACTACAATAACGTCCACCTCAGGTGTCCTGTGTGAGCTGCAGACCGTTCAGGAATTTGGAGAATAAGGAGGAAAGAAATGATACATTCCTGATCCAATGAGATTCTCAAAGCTTTCTCACCTTCTAAACCAGAGGGAGCGCCGCATATGTTTTTTTCTTTTTCTCGCCTTTATGCAGGTATTCAAGTTATTCATTGGAAGTCACTGATTGGTCACTTCGGCTCTCTGCCCACATACAGCCAGTCATAAACAAAGCATTTCCAGGGAAGAGAGGATGCGGTTTTTACATATTTTGAATGGTACACATTATATCCGATAACGCTGATTTTATCCCCATTCAAACACTGCAAGCGGCTCACACTGGGCGGCGCACCGAATGTACCTGAGCACCGAGTGTACTCTAAGCATAGCAATGCTCGCTGGAGTAGTTTGCATATGTAAAGTACCCGAACTCAAACAATAATTTTTTTGTACTGTCTGCTTTCGGCATGAACACCGTACTTTAAAGTTCTGGTCTACTTACCTCTACCATCACCCATTTACAAGATATTAGCTCTTCAGGCTCATTGAGGTGTCTTTCATTACTGGCCAAGTTGCTACAAAAGTTTCTCAATCAACTGGTAAAACACTTATCTCTACAATGAGAGTCCAATACCCTGAAACCCCAGCATGTGGATGGGTACTTCTTCCTAAAAGCCATGATTTTGTTGCAAGACTTATTAAAGGTTAACTTTTAGGATAGACATGGCCAATAAGAGGCAATAGCAAGATAGCCATCTTTCTAAAGGACCAAAACTAATTTGCATATTATTTCTATGGAGCATAGCCAATAATACTCGATGTGAAAGGGACCTTACAATTTTTTTATCAGACTCAGTTTTGGTATACTACACTACAATATATGTCTAAAGCAAAGAAATTGTGAACATCAAATAGACAGGAAGAACTCTGGCTCATGTAAGATGCTTGTGTTAGTAGTCCTGTTTGGCTGACTTTGGCAGATGAGCCACAGGGGAAGTGGGTTGGACATCTTGACTTTTTAGGGATGTCGTGTGCCAACTGAGGTCCCCTTACGTGAGTTTCTCCACCAGTCCATTTTCTTAATCAGTAGCTGTCATTGCCACTTGCCAGTACTGAATACATGGCAGAACTTCAAGAGTGTTACCGGTGATTTTCTAAAAGACTGCAATTAAATATACAGTGCTGCTGAATTACATTACATTATTGATTTGTTATTGCACAGAAAAGGGATAGAAAACATTTAAGCTCCAAATGTTCTCTTGCATTATAGTTAAATGGATGCAAACCTAATAAGAAAACTATTTAAGATGTACATAATAAAAGATAATTATAGAAGGATATATGACTCTCACTAATGTTGACTTCTCGTAAGCAGGACCTTCCTCTACCTCTCCACACCTCGCAAACCATATCCCAAAATAATCCCCTCTCACCTGCCTACTACCAACCCAGGTTATCTTTACCGTTTTCTTTATTGAATGTTTGACTTGATTGATAGGTTAAGTTAAATTACCAATATGCAATAAAACATTAAAAAATAAAGATTATACAAATAGAAAATATGATTTAATGTTTTACTGTTAAATGTAATCCTCATCAACATCAACATTGTTCACAATCCAATGTCGTAAATTCTTACAC
Source organism: Allobates femoralis (assembly GCA_033576535.1). Classification (NCBI taxonomy): domain Eukaryota; kingdom Metazoa; phylum Chordata; class Amphibia; order Anura; family Aromobatidae; genus Allobates; species Allobates femoralis. The sequence goes on from JARQOC010000006.1 coordinate 47,826,147, forward strand.
AAAGGTGAGGGATATATTTCATGGAAAGTCATACCATCGATCAGTGTGCTCAGAGAGTGGCAAGAAACCAGATTTCCCTCGGGAAAACTCCAGCAAACACTGGAAACTCTACGCAACTTTAGCCCTGCTTGGATATAAACTTAGGACCTTTGGGGAGTAAGTAAAGGCACTAACCATTGTCTGGTACCATGGGGTCGATGAACCCCATTCAGATTGCATATGAATTTCATGGTACCAGATAAGGGTTAAAAGTGCTAAATGGGAAAACTATGGGAACCTCAAGGTTTTATAATAGAAATGTCAATGAGAATTATTTACTAAATAGTTATTAAGTGTCAAAGAAATTTAAAAGGATCAGAATAATAACACGATAAAAATATGGACATATTTTCAACCAATCAACTGTTGTCATTGGCCAAAATTGTTTGGATTATTCATTTTTCCTAGGGGCTGTGGAGTTGGAGTCTATGTCTATCTTGGTGGAGTCACAGCCACATTCAGGGAATTGAGGAGTCGGATGTTTGGCTTACTGACTCCTCAGCCATGGTTGTCAAGTTGGAGTCGGTGTCCATTTTGCTGGAGTTGGAGTCAGATTCAGGAAAATTGAGGAGTCAAAGTCTCGGTTGGATGTTTGGCTTATTGACTTCACAGCCATAGTTATAAAGTTGGAATCGCTGTTCACTTTAGAGGAGATGGATTCACGGAAATTGAGGAGTATGAGTTGGATATTTGGCTTACTGACTCCACAACCCTGTTTTTCCAGCATGCCATATTGTGACTGCACTGATCTGTAATATAGCACAAATTATGGCTCTTTACTATTGTTGGCCCTTCAGTGCTATGAATTTGGGTTTCAGGGTTTGTTCATCCAAGCATATATATTTGGTCTGTGTTCTGCATGCCGACAGCACATGGATCCATTGTAACCAGTGTGAAAGTGGATATGGCTGATTTTTCATAAGGACTATTGGTACATGCAATACATTATTCTGGTTCTTTTTATGGAATAGAATAATGAACGCAATGTAAAGGCAACACCATTTATTTTATTATTTTTTACCTCCCTGCACCTCCCTCCCCACTACGTAATGTTTGTAACCTGCACCTCCTAACGGAGCACTTGGATTAAAAGATCCTTCATCTAATAGTGAGTTCCGTCTGTTTCTTCTAAATCTTTGGACATAAAATCACAAATGGAACTTCACAGCTTCCACAAGACAACTTCTCCTGGGAGGTCAGAATAACAGAACTATTACTGGCACGTGGTAGAGTAAGGAGTGAGTTTAAATAATGAATGGGAGTGGCAACAGAGATTAGAGCTATATGGAACCTCAACAGGATCAAAAAGGGACTCTTAACCTCTTCAACACCAAATAAAAATAAATCTGCTTCACACACGTTAATCCCTAAGAACAATGTAAAGACAACCTGCGATCTTCTGATCATTGTGACCTTTGAAATCCCAGAAAAAGCAAAGGTCTCAGCTGGACATAACACACTCAACAAAATAGAGAAAGTTTCTTTTTATATTTGGAAGTTTGTGTGATATCTTAATATGCAACAGCATTTTTGTGCATAGCAACACTTTATTCGCGCTAGCTTGAAATGATTTTTAACCTATAATTATATGAAACTACCGGAAACAGTAATTTTGCATTTTTCATAATGTTTGGTCACCTAGAAGAAACAAATTCCTCTGGCCACCACAAAAAATTCACGCTGTTTCACTTATGAATTAATTAAATCAAGTGACTACATGAGTGCGCCTACCCCTCTCTCAAGAAGCATGTCCCGAAAGCAGGTCATCCGTTCTTCCAAAGGGGGCACTAATTTTAAGGCTGTTGATTTTTCATCTTCCTCCTCCCCTTGCTCAGTGGTGTGAGAATCCTCTGTCCTTGAAGAAAAAAAGGAACATGAATGTACTCGATCAGACCTTTAGCTTACATTCTTTATACATTATTGATACATTTAGTGGAGAATTTGAAGATAAGGTCAATTGAACACATATTACCGGTATTATAATAATTATTATTATTATTATTCCATGGAGCTGTACATGTCAAAAGGGCATACATAGACAACTACAATAATCATCAAAAACACAATGCACAGACAGGTACAGGAGAAGAGAGAACCCTGACCATGAGGGCTCAGAGTCTACAAGGAATGAGTGAGGATACAGTAGGTGAGGAGAGAGGACCCTGCCCACGAGTGACCACAGTCTACAAGGGATGGGTGAGGATACAGTAGATGAGGAGAAAGGACACTGCCTGTGAGGGCTCACAGTTTACAAGGGATGAGTGAGAATACAGTAGGTGAGGAGAGAGGACCCTGCCTGCAATGGATCACAGTCAACAAGGGATGGGTGAGGATACAGTAGGTGAGGAGAGAGGACCCTGCCCACAAGGACTCACAGTCTAGAGAGTATGGTTGACAATTTACACATGGCCATATACCAAGTTGGGGTATTTATTAATCATCTAAATATCCCAAGAGCAGAGAACTCCTACAAAGATTGGCCAGTCTTAACCACTGCACCATTTCATACCAACTCCATCTACCCTATGCATAAGGTCAAAAATCTGTTCTGAACTAAACTTGTAGGGCAGCCTACATAGGTCCACCAGGGTCTTCTCCACCATTATAGTAGAAAGTATTAAGCCATGGTTTGCTGGTCTTCCTCTTAGCCTTGTTCCTTCTATTCTTCACCATGAAGTCCTTCTCCAGTGATTGCTCTCTTCGTGTGATGTGTCAAAATTAGGCAAGCCGTAGCTTGGTGGTCTTTGCTCTAAGTAAAATGTCTGACTTGATTTATTACAAAATTGATGTATTTGTTCTTCTTGCCATCCATGGTATTGATATCATCCTTCTCCAGCTCCACATTTTGAAGGCGTTGATTCTTCTTCTGTCTTGTTCCCTTATCGTCCATGTTTCACATCCATATGTTACTACAGAACAGACCAGACTATGTACGAGCCGTGTCTTCATCACCAGTGAAATGTTCCCTGATGTGAAGACCTTGCTCAGTGACTTCATTGTTGATTTCCCCATAGCTATCCTCGTATTGACTTCAGGTGTCATTGCTGCATCTTGAGTGATCATTGATCTGAGTAGAGTTTACAAATTCCAGTTGTCGTCCATCTCAAATGTGTCCCGGTTGTACCTGGCAGTAGTCAACATCTTTGTCTTCTTTGTGTTGAGTAGCAGTCCTATATTCGAGCTTTCCATCTTACACTCCATATTAATATGAATAAATATACAAGTGAATCTCAATGAATTAGAATATCATCAAAAAGTTAATTATTTTCAGTAATTCAATATATAAAGTGAAACACATACATTATATAGAGTCATTACACACAGAGTGATTTATTTCAAGTGTTTATTTTTGTTAATGTTGATGATTATGGCTTACAGACAATGAAAACTCATAGGTCATTATCTCAGAACATTACAGTAGATAGGATGAAGGGTTAAAAACAAAAAAATTCCACAAGACATCAAAGGGTGAATATAATATTGATTTATTAGTCAACGTGTTTCAGGGCTCCCAGAAACATGGGAATATTGCATGGATTTTCTATTATATTCTACTTCATTGAGATGCACCAGTGTATATATATACACTAGTGCATCTCAGTGAATTAAAATATCATCAAAAATCATATTGCCATGTTTCATCATATTTTAGGGAGCCTTGAAACACGTTGACTAATAAATAGGGATTATAAATAGGTACTCGGGCTACTCGTTACTTCGCGAATTTCCTTGTGAATACTCACTAGGAGTAACGAGTACAATGTAAGTCAATGGGAAATGCAAGTAATTCCTCAGCTGGACCCTACACAGCAGTCGAAGGGCTGAGGAAACAGCTGAAATGGGTGCATGATTGTTTAAAAGCCAGCGGTAAAAAGCCGCTGGCTTTAAACAATCAATCAGTCCGATCCTCTGCCTCCCATCCCAATCCTCCGCTCCCCCCCCCCGAGTTCCTCCCCGATCCTGAGTTAGGACCGGGCGGGGAGCGCAGCACAAGGGAGCAGGGAGCGAAGGAACCCAGCATGGAAGCCGGCGGTGAGAAGACTTCACCGCCGGCTTTCTCGTTCTCTGCTGCGCTGTGGTATGTTTTTGTAGCAGCTGCACCTCTGACATCTTAATTTCTCTTAAGTAGGGATGGGCGAATCCTGAAATACTCGGACTCGCTGGACTCTAACGAGTCCGGGTCCGAGACTCGGTACTCGTTGCGAGTCCAGCGAGTCCGAGTAGTAACCTGTACTTTTGCAGTGTATCTATACAGATACACTACAAAGGTACCCTAAAAGTTAATGTAAGGGGTTAAAAACAATAAACATTAATACTCACCTCCTGTACTCCTGGACCGGGACCGGTACCGAAGACCTCTGGCTATTACAGGACCTCCGAGACCACCGGGAGAAGATGGGGAAAAAGACCTTGCAGTTCAGCCAATCAGCATTCGGCTAGCGGTCACATGGGTTGTGACGCGGCTGCACTGCGGTCACATAACAAACCCATGTGACCGCTAGCTGAATGCTGATTGGCTGAACTGCATGGTCCTTTTCCCCATCTTCTCCCGGTGGTCTCGGAGGTCCTGTAACAGCCAGAGGTCTTCGGTCCCGGTCCAACGAGTACAGGAGGTGAGTATTAATGTTTATTGTTTTTAACCCCTTACATGAACTTTTAGGGTACTTTTGTAGTGTATCTGTATAGATACACTGCAAAAGTACAGGGATTCGCTACCCCCGAGTAATTCCTAAGGAAACTCGGCGAGTAGCGAGTCCCCCGAGTCCCCTACTATTCGGGCGAGTCCCGAATAGTAGCGAGGAATTCGCCCATCCCTACTCTTAAGCATTGTCATTAAGCAGTGTCATTGTGTGTATTTGAGGCATGTGTGTAGTGTGCGCAGTCTGAGCTATTTCTACGTCATTATATGATCATTTGATCATTTGCTTAGCAGATACACACATTACATGTCTGCAGGAAAACCAACGTTCATATAAACAGGTAGAAATGTCTCACAGTACACTGTAGCACTACAAGAGTTGTAGCACAAAGCTTAACCCCCTCCCCATCAGCCTGTAGAAGCCTGAGATTTATAGTGTTACTAGCATGGAGGGGAAGGACAGAATACCAGTTTGGATGGGTGTGGTTATTTAAACATTTATATACTGCGGACTGCTCGGGTGTCAAAGTAATGAACTGGACTAGTGAAGCAGCTGCCTGCTGGGTGTGAAATTGCTTGTAGCAAGAGAACTACAAAGGGTACAGTAATGATTTTTACAAATTCTGAAAGGTCTGCCCAGACACTATTCAAGGGTTCTATTAGTATAATATTGGAAAATGACCTGACAGTGTCTCTTTAAGGCTAGGGTCACATCTGCGTTAGAAATTCCAAATCCTGATCTGGTTTTGAGCTTTTAAAAAGCTCAAAACCGCATCAGGAAACGCTCCTGATAGGAGAATATTTTAATATTCCGCATCCGTCTCTGCAGCCTGTGTAAAAAATCATGCAGGCTGCAGTTTTCGGAGTGGTTGTAACATCCGCAATGCGGTAACCGCATTGCTCAGGATGTGTAATCCTGAGCAATGCAGTTACCATATACTTTGCTTATCCCGGCTGCCGACGGGATAAGCAAAGTGTTTAATGTGTTAAAAAAAGCTTTAATATTCATAACTAGCTGTACTACCCGGCTACTCCCGGGTTAATAAATAACTGCTGTTAGCTATAACAGAATAGATTTTGAATACAGTATGTCATATTAATGACCTGTAGGAAAATAGAAGCTGAGCTGTGATTGGTTGCTATAGGCAGCCTAATAAATCTCCAGCCAACAGTAAACCCTCCCCCTGGCCGGGCAGTATATGTTACCTCACACATACACATAAAAGACAGCTCATGTGACGGACATCTGCCTTAATTCCCTATATGGCACATGTGTTGCACATTGGCTGTTTTTAATCAGATGTTTATTTTTGGAAATTAAAGATACCAGACGTATGAGGCGAGTTGTGTGAGGCGATTTGTGCACATCTGTGTCTGTCTGTGTGGTGTGTGTGTCCCTGGGGTGTGTGTGTCCATGGTGTGTGTGTGTGTGTGTCCCAGTGGTGTGCATGTGTCCCTGTGGGGGGTTCCTGTGATGTGTGTCCTTTTTGGGGCAGGGGTGTCCCTGTGGTGTGTGTCCTTGTGGGGGGAGGGGTGTCTCTGTGTTGTGTGTCCATCCCTATGGGGTCTGTGTGTCCCTGTGGGGTGTGTATGTGTGTATGTCCCTGTAGTGTGTGTGTCCCTGTGGTGTGAGTACATGTGTCCCTATAGGGTGTGCATGTGTGTGTGTCCCTGTGGGGGGTGTCTGTGTGGTGTGTGTCACTGTGTTGTGTGTGTCTCTTTGTGTGTGTGTGTGTTTGTGTTCGGGTGCGTGGTGAGTATCTATTGTTGGGGCTTCACCTTAGCTGTTACTCTTTGTGTGCATGTGGTGTGTATACATGTCCACGTGCGTGGTTAATATTCCATGTCAGGGCCCCACCTTAGTGACTATATGACGGTATATGCTATTAAGGCCACGTCACACGTAACAATATCGTTGCCGATATCGTTCAAAAGTCACGTGTTCTGTGACGCTTGAACGATGTCGAAACAACATTGTTGTGTGTGACACTACAAACGATGAACGATCAGTCAGCTGATCGTTCATCGTTTGATTTGAGGACAGGACCTCAAATCTATCGCTGGTCGCTCGGTGGACACGCAGCATCGCTGCGTGTGACACCGGGAGACGACCATTAAGCCAGCTCCCAGCGCCTCTCTGCAAGCACTGGGAGCTGGTATCCAAAGCAAACTGTGGGTAACTAGGCAGCGCACGCTGCCTAGATACCCGATGTATACCTTAGTTACCAGCCTTCTCCGCTCACCGGCTGGTATCCAAGGTACACAGCGGGTAACTAGAGGGGGTGGGCACACCCTAGAGACATGATGGGCACAATTATTATGAATATTAAAGGTCTTTTTAAAGATTTTACAGTTTGCTCATCCCTGCAGCAGCAGGGATGAGCAAACTGTACGGTAAAAGGATTGCTCCGGATTATATATCAGGAGCAATCCGGTTACCGATTGCGGCTTCAGCAACACATTTTGCTTGCAAAATGTGTCTGAAGCTAATTGCGTTCACCGCATCCGGATCTGGATTCTCTATTAAAGTGTGACCCTAGCCTAAGTTATAAAGTTCATTCTCTAAATCATACACATCTTGACTATTAGTATGTGGTACATCCCATAAAATGTTTTTGTTCCCCCCAGTAAATAATGCTGTATTACTTATCTTCTTTACATTGCTTTGGATCAGTCGGCCAAGTGGGATAGTTTTACTTGTCGGTTTGGGTAACTTTAAGAGGTGGTGAAGCTTTATGAGGTGGAGCGGTATTTTTATGCATTCCATAAAAGGTTGCAGCTTTAGTGGGCTCCAGAGGTCCGGCTCAGCTCCCCTGCTCACTTTACTTGAATAGAAATGAGGAATGACTTCAGCTTCACTTTCCATATATTATTCATGGTTTTGCAGCCACAAAAGAATGATACAGTATATAATGTACTGCGCTCAGATTCAGGAAGCCAGCTTTATTCAACCATAGGCCCATTCATCAAGTGCAGCTGTCACTAGAACTCCTTACTGGGAAATTTATGTCCATAAAAATTGGCAAATCAATAATTCTGCTTTTTATGTTATTATTTACAATTGTTTGGCTGGAATTCCCTTGAAAGTGGAACCGAACAGATTGACTGCTTATGTGTGGTGCAATATGCAAGAGCAGAAATCTAAAATAAATATAACTCATTATAGTGAGGTTTCATTGGTCACCCTTCTTTGGGAAAAACTTTGCATAAATCAATAGTACAAGCAAGAAAAAGAAATCTTGTAATATATCTTATTAGAGAAATTCACTCAATTATGCGCATATGAGCCACTTTTTCACTTCTTCCCCCAAAATGCATTCAATCTAAAAACTGTTAGACTTGGCCAAGACAATAAAGACTTCTACCTCCTTGAGGGATCAGATTACAGCTGCATACTTAAATCTTCACTCAGAAGAGGGATCTAATGCCAGTGCAGGATTCACAGCTACACAACTAAGTACCCATCACTTCACCAGCTAAGAACGCCCATGCACGACCATGCACCAACTAAGTACTAATGTATAATGTCATCTGCTATTTCTGAGTATGTGCTACATATAGACTAGACTGCAGGATCTCAATATGTCTATTGTCACAAGTATCTCTCATTATTAGGAGACTTGTGACAGCTCTGGGATCTGAGCTTTGCATGAACTTGTGAGACTCTGGATTTTAAATGTGATTGCTTTCTTTTGGACCAGCAAGGGTTAATGACATTTTCCTTGCTGGTAGCTCTTGGTTAGTTTATCTCAGCTGTAGCTGGTTTGTGATCATTCACTCTCCCTTTAATTAGTCACATGATCCATCACCTGATTCATTTTCTTCTGACCACCTTGTAAGAAGGAAGTCTCTCGTAGTGTTTGGAGTTCTGCTGCTGCTGAAGTTTTGCTCTTGGGGCCATGTCACCTACAGTGCTGACATTTTGCTGCCGCATTGAAGTTTGTTGTGTATCCTTTTGTTTTGTTTTCCTGCCTGTCCTCCTTCACCTGTGTGATATTACAGTGGCAGTGAGGTCTGGTGTACTCATAGGACTTACTACTAGACAGGGTGAGTGGCGGGACAGTTAGAGTCTTGGCACATGACAGGCAATGAGAGGAAGGACTCATATAGGGATGTTAGGAAAGCCCAGGGTCCAGACAGGAGGTGTCCCATCCACCGCTACCTATTGCTAGGGTTTTATTCTCTCTTTCCATTCCATTTTAACCAGTGTTGTGTCATGTGCCGGAAATCCCCTAGTGTGTGCATGACATTATAGAAAACATCAAAAGAAGCTACTAGTAGAGATGAGTAAATTGCTTTGAGGCATATTTAATTACTTAAACTTCACAAAAAATTCCCATTTAGCAGATGCCAACTGGCCACTATTTTGCTGGAGAAGAGATTTAAATATAATATAACATAAATACTCAAGTGACCCTCATCAGACTTCTTTGGTGCAGTCAATGATGTGATCATCAAAGGTCCATCTGTGGTGTCTTCTGACACCTGGTATCTATGGTGTCTACTGCGCTGACTAGGCCACCTAATGACATGACATGTGCCTTTCCATATTATAATGTCATGGCTTCGTCAGTGAAGGACACGCCAAAGATTCCAGAACACGCTAAAGAGTCTGGCAGTTGGATGAAGCTAAAGATGGCACAGAGAAGACTGCACCAATAACTGGTCTGAACAAGATGACCAGATTGGAGTAGAGCTGTGTGGCAAGACAGGTCAGTTGAGTATACATCTTCTGGTCAAAGTCCTGGACAAAGAGCCAATGTGTTGAATTTTGATTTCGACAGATTCGCTCATGGGTAGGGATGACCTAACCAGAATTTAGAGTTTGGTACGCAGACTTTACAAAAGCGTTCAGTGCTCGGGTTCAGAGTTCAGGTGCTTTATATTTGCAAATCACTGGAGTGCGCATGACTGTGCATGGATACACTCGGTGCTCGGGTACACTCAGTGCTTGCTGTGCTTGGGTACACTCGGTGCTCTGGTACATTCAGTGCTTGCTGTGCTTGGGTTACACTCGGTGCTCGGGTACACTCAGTGTTTGCTGTGCTTGGATACACTCGGTGCTCAGGTACACTCAGTGCTTGCTGTGCTTGGATACACTCGGTGCTCAGGTACACTCAGTGCTTGCTGTGCATGGATACACTCGGTGCTCGGGTACACTCAGTGCTTTGGTACACTCGGTGCTCGGGTACACTCAGTACTTGCTGTGCATGGATACACTCGGTGTTCAGCCCAGTGGGAGCTGCTTGCAGTATTTGAACAGCTCACACTTGGGGTAAAATCAGCGTTATCATTTGCAGTATGTACTTAACAAGAAAATAAAAAACCCTCACCCTCCCTTGGAAGTGTTTATTTTATAGCTGGCTCTTTGTGGGCGGAACTGTCCAATCAGTGACTTCCAATGAGGTTCAGGTCAAGTTCTGGTCCAGAACAGAACTTTATAAAAAGTGCATCTGAACCCCCAAAAACTAAACTTCCAAAAGAACTAAAAATTAGAAAAAGAGCTTTCAATGGGGAAACTGATAAAAATGCAGGGTAGAAGTCACCTAATGGTCAGGGATTGTATAATCCCTTAGCTATACACACATCACGGCATACTTTGAGATATCACCTAAAATGACAGGTACACTTTAAGCCAAACATTTGTGATTAATTGGTCAATCTTAAAATCTTTTTTAGCCATCACAAGAAAATTCTTCTTCACGCCCAGGGGATAAAATCCCATTCTCACCTCACCTAGGTCACAGCTGAAGGTTTACTAAAATCTAATACTGGTAATCTCTAAGGAACATAAGACATCAGATGGACAATTATGTGTCAATGAAAGTAAAAAGACCTTGAGTCTTGAGTCAAAGGATTGTTTACAACTGAAAACACATCTGAAAAAGTAATACCGTAGGTTTTATAACAAAAAAAAGTCCATTCAAACAGAAATCTTGGAAATGGCAAAGAAGATTAAACTCACGTGGGGAAGATCTTTACTGTCCTCAAAAAAGCATTGAATTAGGCATAAGGGTTATTTGCACAAACGTATGTACCGTAACTTTTTGCTCTGTCAATTTTGTAAAAATAGGTGGATCGTAGAAAAAGGACAGTTGTATCTGAAATGTACTCTAGATAGGTGGCATAGATTTCATTTTCTGGGTCACTAAAAGGACCAAAATGCATAAAAATATGTCAAGATGTTTGCAACTCTTACTGAATTTGGTGCACTGCACTCCAGTTGGCTTTTGGGTTAAGACTAGTGATGGGCGAATCTACTCGCTAGGACTCGTTACTCGGTGAGTAGTAAGGGACTCGCAGGACTCGGTACTCTGCGAGTTTCCCAGCGTTTACTCGCACGAGTCCAATGCAAATCAATTGCAAACGCTGACAAAACTAGGATTGCCATTGTTTGCATTAGACTCGGCTACTGTGCCAGAGATAGCAGGGAAACTCGCAAATAACTGCTGTTACATTGCGAGCCGAGTCCAGCTGTCTTCTCTGTGCAGCTCCAGGGTCCTAGAGCCCGCCTGCTCACAGACATGATGTAGCAGAGCTGAGATTGTTCTCAGTCTGCTCATTCCCTGTGCATAGACATCTATATCTATGCACAGGGATGTAGCAGAGAGGACATCGCGTTTTGGACTACGTCGGACGGAAGAGGATTTTTTTAGTTAAAGATGGAGTCCCTAATGGCTTTTTTTTTATTTCAAATAAAAATTTTTCTCTGTGTTTTTTTAACCCTTTATTGGAGATTCTTAGTGGCTGGGTCAAACGTGGCCTGACATTAAGAATCTCGGGCTTAATACCAGCTTGTATAACAAAACTGGTATTAACCCCTTTATTACCCAGCGTGCCACCGCCACCAGGGCAGCTGGAAGAGCGGGGTTCAGCGCCAGAGGATGGCGCTTCAATGAACGCGCCATCTTCTGGGGCGGCTGCGGGCTGCAATTTTCAGCGGGGGTGCCCAGAAAGCTTGGGCATCCCTGCGCTGCGGATTCCAGCCCCCAGCTGCTTAGCTGTACCTGGCTAGACATAGAAATTGCGCGGAGCCCCACGCATTTTTTTTTTTATTATTTCATGAATTTCAGAGTCAGAGTCTCAGAGTCAGAGTCTCAGAGTCAGAGTCTCAGAGTCATAATCTCAGAGTCAGAGTCTCAGAGTCAGACTCAGAGTCTCAGAGTCAGAGTCAGAGTCTCAGAGTCAGAGTCTCAGAGTCAGAGTCTCAGAGTCAGAGTCTCACCCTCAGAGCCAGAGTCAGAGTCTCAGAGTCAGAGTCTCAGAGTCAGAGTCTCAGAGTCAGAGTCAGAGTCAGAGTCTCAGAGTCAGAGTCTCAGAGTCAGAGTCAGAGTCTCAGAGTCAGAGTCAGAGTCTCAGAGTCAGAGTCTCAGAGTCAGAGTCTCAGAGTCAGAGTCTCAGAGTCAGAGTCAGAGTCTCAGAGTCAGAGTTTCAGAGTCAGAGTCTCAGAGTCAGAGTCAGAGTCTCAGAGTCAGAGTCTCAGAGTCAGAGTCTCAGAGTCAGAGTCTCACCCTCAGAGCCAGAGTCAGAGTCTCAGAGTCAGAGTCTCAGAGTCAGAGTCTCAGAGTCAGAGTCTCACCCTCAGAGCCAGAGTCAGAGTCTCAGAGTCAGAGTCTCAGAGTCAGAGTCTCAGAGTCAGAGTCTCAGAGTCAGAGTCTCAGAGTCAGAGTCTCAGAGTCAGAGTCTCAGAGTCAGAGTCAGATTCTCAGAGTCAGAGTCTCAGAATTTCATGAAATAATTTAAAAAAAATGCGTGGGGCTCCGCGCAATTTCTATTTCTAGCCAGGTACAGCTAAGCAGCTGGGGGCTGGAATCCGCAGCGCAGGGATGCCCAAGCTTTCTGGGCACCCCCCGCTGCAAATTGCAGCCCGCAGCCGCCCCAGAAGATGGCGCGTTCATTGAAGCGCCATCCTCTGGCGCTGAACCCCGCTCTTCCAGCGGCCCTGGTGGCGGTGGCACGCTGGGTAATAAAGAGGTTAGGGTCAGCTTTGTATTATTAGCTGGCCCTAAGCCCGAAATTTATGGCGGTCACGCCAATATTAGACATGACCGCCATGAATTTCTATTAAATTGTTTTAAAAAAAACACAACACAGAGACAATTTTTTATTAGAAATAAAAAAAAAAGCCATTAGAGACTCCATCTTTAATTAAAAAAAATCCTCTTCCGTCCGACGCAGTCCAAAACGCGATGTCCTCTCTGCTCATCCCTGTGCATAGATATAGATGTCTATGCACAGGGAATGAGCAGACTGAGAACAATCTCAGCTCTGCTACATCAGGCAGCAGGCAGGCTCTAGGACCCTGGAGCTGTGGCAGCCAGCACACTGAGCAGACCGGACTCTTATCTGTGCGAGTTTCCCAGCAATTACAGTTGCAAAGTAAACAAGTCCAATGCAAATAAATGACAAAACTAGGATTGCTTCAGGCTGAAGCTTCCGAGACACATCTGTGATTTGTAAATCGTACCCTACTCACTATTACTCGCTTCCCCATTCATTAAAATTGGACTCGCTAGACTCGCAACGAGTAGTGAGTCCTGTGCTCGGACTCGCTAGAGTCAAGCGATTCCGAGTAATTTAGGATTCGCCCATCACTAGTTAAGACTTGCATATAAAATGCCAAGCCAATTTGGATAAATTTCCTTCTATTGTGAGTTAGTGTCACACCCTGGGATAGGGGTACTCAAAACCGGGTTCTCTCTTGAGTTTGCTGGGGAATATCACGGCGATGTGACCCGGCTCCGTATGCCCAGGTGCGGCAATAAAAGAGGAGTTAAAGGAATAGGGAAATAACGTTTCTAAAGTTCGTGATGCCACCCGCAGCTTTGTGGCCAGTGTGGGCCACCGCTGCCGTCAAGACCTCTGGGGGTGATGATGATCTCCAGCCAGGATGTTGAGCCCTCTACGGTAGGGCTTGGTTCCCCAGGGCAGGTGTACAAGAGCCGTATGCAGGCACCGCACGCCATCTCTCCAGGTGATTTCTCCTGCGGCTTAAATAGTCAGTGTGCAGCTCTGCAGGCAAGCCTCGTTACAGACACAGAAATGACAATCTCAGACAATCGGTTCTTTACTCATACATTCAGCAGGTTACAGGGTACAAACAGTTCACATTGTTTCACACACCCTTGCAGCTGGGACCTGTCAGCTACTACACCTCCATTCTTGTTCCTTTCCGGGCCTCTCACTCTCTGTTCCATGGGCTAGCGCCGCGCAAGCGGTTGTGGGTCTTTTCCTGGGGAGATCTCAGTCTGTCTCCCTGACCCTATCTGACTGCCCTTACTTTGCTGCACTGGAGGGTAGGATCCAGGCATGAAGTCCCTTCACCACGCTGGTTAATTCACAGTTGGGGCTTAAAGCGTCCTGCCACATCTACAGGGCCGGCACCCTGGCTTTGGCCCGGTCCCCCGGTGTCCCCGATGGTCTTGTGTACACTGTGGACCCCTTCTTCCTTCCTATGGGAGGCTTCCTGGGACCCGGGCTGGCCATACGGTGGCACAGGCCGCCGGGTCCATGCTGGGTGTCTCGGCTTAGGAGTTTCGTTCCTTCTCCCCTTACACAAGCCAGGAACGTCAACCAGAACTCTCTCCAAGCTCCTATAACTTTGTGTTCCTAGGCTTTAATGTAGTTCCTCTACCCACTTCCCGGGCTTTTTCTCTCATTCCACTCTCCACTCGGTTCCCCTCTTATCCCCTGTCTGACATAGAGTAACTTGGACTAGGGATTCGGGGGATGTGTCAGGTGTTTGTGCGAAGTGTCCTGCCTATACGTCCCAGCTGCAGTAACTTACTGTGGCCACCACTCCGCAGGGGCACCACATTTCAAAAGAGTTGCTTTTTCTTTTGTCTTGCTCCTTTATTATCCAGGTTTTGCATCCATATGTTAGCACAGAAGAAAAACAGATTATGTATGAGCCATGTCTTCATTATCATTGAAAAGTTCCTCAATTGGAAAACTTTGTCCAGTGATTTACCCATAGTAATTCTTCTATTCACTTCTGGGTCGGTAGCTGCATCTTGAGTGATCGTTGATCCAAGTAGGTTAAAGTCCTTTATAACTTCCGGTTCATCACCGTCCATCTCAAAAGTGTTCCAGTCTTACCTGGCAGTAGTCAATATCTTGTCTGCTTTGTATTGACAGGGGTCTCATTTTCAATCTTTCCATCTTGACACTCTGTAATAAGTCTTTCATTCCATATACACTTGTTCCTATCAATGTTGTGTTATCTGCGTATTTAATATCGTTGATCATACGTCCAGAAATTTTGATTCCTTCTTTCTTAGCTAGTCCAGCCTTTCCAAAAATAGCTTTTGCATAAAAATTGAAGAGACATAGAGACAGTATGCAGCATCATCTGACGCCTCGCTCTACTTTGAACCATGGCGTGTCACTATGTTACATTTGGACTGTTGTTTCTTTGTTAATGTGAAGGTTCCTAATGAGGCTGATCGGATGGTTTGGCACTCCTATATCCTTCATGGTAACCCAAATTTTATGGTGGCCAACACAGTAGAAGGCTTTTCTGTAGTCAATGAAGCAAAAATATAGATCCTTTTTATATTCTTTGGCCTTTTCCATTATCCATCTTATGTTAGCAATGACATCTTTTGTTTTCTCTGCCTTTTCTGAATCCTGCTTGTGCAGCTCTTTTTCAAAGAAAGGTTGTAGCCATCTTTGTAGGATATTCAGCAGCATTTTGCTGGCATGAGGTATAAGGGCCAAAGTCTAATAGTTTCCACAGCAGTTTTTGGACTAGGAATACACACCGATCTTCTCCAGTCCTTGGGCTGTGTACCAGTTTTCCATATGTGTTGACACAGGCATGTGGCATCAACTGCTGCTTCATAACACTTTATTAGCTCTATTAGAATATTGTGATGATGCTCTAGTGACACCAATCCAACATCTTTCTGATCCCAGTCAAATCTACACGTCCCTTCTTTGTCTTACTCGAATATTGTGACATCCAAGTGCTTTGTTTTTTCACAGAAGCTTTATCGCAGCAATGACGCCATCTTTCAATATTTTTTGTTTACTATCATCTCGTCTCAGTTTCTTCCCATATCACTGAGTCAATCCTTTAAAGGTTACCAATATGCAAATAGAGTCCGTGGAACCTCGTTTAGGAGTCTCAAACACAGGACTAGCCAGATATCCCTCCAGGGAAGGACCTAGCCCTGGTCTGGCTCCTGAGGATACCACCATAACCACCATATTAAGTGGCCCTTTCAGTCAATATACATCTCTTTACGAGTTTAAAGATATGACAAGGGAATACCAATGCCAGGTATCCATCCACAGACAGCTGTTTAGGGGTGTTGCCCCTCATCAGTGTGGCATATGATTCTGGCTAGGTGGGAGCAATACCTAGTAGATCAACATCACGAAGCAATCACTGATCTCAGGGAGACCAGTCCAAGAAAACACAACTGTGGGCAGCCGGCTAAAGCGCTCAACACAGTGAATTGCTAGGCGCATTACCCCCTGGGAATAATGAATATGCAAATAGAGTCCATGGATTCTAGTTTAGGAGTCTCAATCCTTTAATGGTGATGTTTCTCTCCATCTTTCCTTGCTCTGTTCTGACTCAGTTAGTTTGTTCCTGTTAGCGTCTTTCAACATTCCCACTCTTGGTTAAAACTTTTTTCGTATGTCTTTTATCTTTTGGTATGCCATCCTGGTCTTGCAGTTCAGTTGTTTCTATCTATGTAGACAACTTCTGGTAAAAAAAACTTCTTTGCTCTAATAGCTCTCTTTATTCTTTTATTGATATTGTCTGCATCTTGCTTATTACTTT
The DNA here is from genome assembly GCA_033576535.1 of Allobates femoralis. NCBI lineage: Eukaryota > Metazoa > Chordata > Amphibia > Anura > Aromobatidae > Allobates > Allobates femoralis. The sequence continues at coordinate 47,842,619 of JARQOC010000006.1, forward strand.
TTGCTTTATGTAATTTTCTTTTTTTGATAATCTTTAGGCTCTCTTCTATTAACCAGGGCTATGGGGGGCCTCTTCTGCCTCTTGTTTATTGTCTTTCCGGTTGTCTGTCTTTCTAGTAATTTTTCACATAACTTGCAGGAAAATTTGGTTCTATGGTCCATAATTGAATCTACTTTGTTGTACAAACTCTTCTAACAGGTCAACTAAATGTCCTGATTCTAATTCTTAGTAACATGCTACCCACACTTTTATGGTACCTTTACACGCCGCTACTGGATGGTGGCAACAACCGGGTACATGAGAGAAATGTATCTTGCACCGCCAATTCAACCCGTGGTAGCGGCGTGTGAAGACGGTTGTAGCCACCCGCCAGTAGCGGCACCTGTTTCCGAGCACTGCCCTAAAACAGGTGGCTACCCAGGCGATTGTAGCGACCTGTATCGACGTGTAAAGAAGGAACAGAAGGGGTGTGTGGACACCAGGCTATGTACCTGGTCTGTAGCTGGAACATGACACAGGCTCCGGGTTACCGCGCCCCATCAGCGATCATTGGAGGAAGCTCCTGCGTTACGATTGGTAGTCGCTGCATAGGGAGGCATATTTAAGGAGCTGACCAGTCACACTACACAATTGCTCGAGCGTCATGTATTAGTCAGCCTCCTGCGCTGGCTGCCCAATCATGATGTTATTGCTTTGTCCTATCAGCGTATGGAATTCTCGTAAACCACAATTGTGGCACGCCTATGTGTTCTCCCTGCTGCACCAGGTCCGCCCATATTAGCTTGTTGTAGCGGTGTGTAAATGAGGTAAGGTGAGCTACAGAAGGTGACTTGAGACACCCAGCGGTGTATCCAGAGATAGATGTAACCTACTGTAGCGCACCTTGTTGCGGCGTGTAAAGGTGGTGCGATTACCGTTTGCAACCGTTTGTGCGTGCTCTTGCACGTGAAGTACCCGGTTGTTGCCACCATCCAGTAGCGGCGTGTAAAGGTACCATTATAGTGAGAAGTTCTTCTTCATCTGCATTATGCCAGCATTATGGGTGAAGGTACCTCCCTTTCCCATACTTTTAAGAATGCATTTCTACTGCTATTGTTTCATTGGTCACCTGCTCTGTACCAAAATCCTTCTTTTCTATAGTGCCTTTATACAGTTTGATTGCAAATCAATATCAGGGAAACAAAACTCCAAGAGTAGAGATTGGCTAATCTTTTGAAAAATGCATTTTCCAACTTTGTAGAATTTTCTCCCAAAATTTGAATTATGGCAAATAAATTTGTGTGAATTTTATTACTGGAAAGCTTGAAATTGCTCATAAAATACATGTGGGGAAGAGGAGAGAGAGAGAACCCCACTGGCCATAAGAGATTACACTATACAGATGAAAGAGAAAACCCTGCTGACCATAAGAACTCACACTCTCCAGTAGAGAGAGAGAGAGGACCCTGCTGAAAATCAGAACTTACAATCTACCTGAGAGAGGAAGAGAGGATCTCACTGACGATAAGGACTTACACTCATCAGGAGAGAGAGAGGACCCCGATGACTAAAAGAGCTTACAGTATGCAAGAGAGAGAGGACCTCACTGACTTTAAGAGCTTACACTGAATAGGAGAGAGAGGACCCCTCTAATCATAAGAGCTTATACTTTACAGTAGAGAGAGGACCCTGATAACCATATGAGATTACACTCTACAGGAGAGAGAAAGGACCTCACTGATCATAAGAGCTTACACTCTTCAGGAGAGAGAGGACCCCTACGACCATAAGAGCTTACACTATGCAGGAAAGAGAGCAACCTGCTGATCATAAGAGACTACACTCTTCAAGAGAGTAAGAGGACCTGACTCGCCCCAGTGGGGGCCATGGGGTACTCGGAGACGGGCCTCTCTCGACGTCCTCACAGATGCAAATGGGAATATTACCACCTAGTGCAGGTGCAGTACCCCATAGTGGCAACCAGACTGCTGGGGTGGAGTGACACAGTCTTTTAGTCCGCCCTCCTGACTCTTGGAGGGTGAAGGGGCCGTAAGACATTTTTTGCACTTTGTGCTTGCCAAGCCCATGATGGGGGACCGCGGCATACCCCCTCCAGCCAGCAAATGCTCTAAGGCTCTTGCGGCCACCATTACTCCGGCCTACAAAGCACAGTCTCTGGGTTACAGTTTGTAAGGTGCACGGGACCTGGCAATACCAGGTCAGTAGATCCTCTTTGTGATGCCAAGTTTGACTCACCCCAGTGAGGGCCGTGGGGTACTCGGAGCCAGGCTTCTCTCGACGTCCTCGTGCGTCTTGGGGCTGTCATGGTGGCATGACCCAATCCGTGGCCACCCGGATGGACAGTCAATAAAAATAGGAGTTAAAAGAGTAATGAGATTTTGGAATAAGGGGATTTGGGGGTGGTTGTTGTGACGCCACCCGTGGTATGAGGCCGTTAGTGGCTGCTGCTGCAGACCCGGATCTGTGGCGATGATGGGATGGCAGCAGTGATGGTGTCGCTCCCCACGGGTGGAGTGGATCCCCAGGGCATCCAAAGTAGGGAGTGGTTAGAGTTCTTGGAGAGCCAGAGGGGCTGAGCTGGCTGTGAGGTGAGATCGGGGCATCTCACAAGCAGGCTCCTGCTGCCTGCGTGGCGATTCAGTCTACCGCTCCTCAGGTAAGAAATGAACAGTCTCATACAATTCTGAGTTCCAAACCCGGTTTACTGAGCTCTATTTTGCATGCACCACAGGTTACAGGTCAAGTACATTTGCGGTCCAAGTAGTCCTTAGCAACGAGGATGGCTTGTCCAGTACACCCCTTTCATATGCCTATCCTTTTGGGCCTCTCTTTCCTAGCGCTGCCTGTTCTCCTCCTCTCTGCATGCACTTCCATGCACAGAGCCCCAATCCAGCAGCCAAGGGCCTGCGTCGGGCGATGAGCTGTGTCCCCTGGCCCTAGTACAGCTGCGTTCCCGGCAGATATGCTGGGAGTTGGCCACAGCTCCTCAAGATCTCGTGGCCACCGGTTCTGTGGTTGGAGCTTGGGCGTCTCCTCATCACCTTTAGGGCCAGGTCCCTGGTGCTCACCCTGCCCCTCCGCTTCACTTCAGATTCAGGCGCACGGATGGATCACTCACTATCCGTGCCCCTTGGGCTCTCTCTGTCTCCTCGTGGTGATCTCTAGCCTCAGGACCCTGGACAAGCATCATGTCTGCTCAAGTCCTCCGGGTCCTTCTGCTCTGTCCTCTCTCTCCAACTGACTTCCACTATCTCACCCCTACTTCCTGTGGTGTCTTTCCTTTGTCCCTTTCCTTTCCCTGACCACTTCCTGCTCACTTTCCACCCACCACCTTTCTCCCCCCACCGTCGCACGGGCTGCCTGAACCGCCCCACTACCTGAGTTCACTTGCTATCCCTGGGACCCGGTAGGTTAGGTGTGTTTGTGGGTGACTGGGCTTACCAATTCTGGTTGCCGCAGACGGGAATACTACCCCCTAGTGCGGGTGCAGTACCCCTCAGTGGTGACCAGGCTGCTGGGGCACCACAGACCTACCTGCAATGAGAGCTTACACTCTACAGGAGAAAGAGAGAGAGGACCCCACTAACCATAAGAGCTTACACTATACAGAAAAGACAGAACCCCATTGACCATAAGAGCTTACACTCTACAGGAAAGAGAGTACCCTGTTGACTATGTGAACTTACACATTACAGAGGAGAGAGAATCCTACTGACCATAAGGCTGGCTTCACACTGTAGTTTTTTCACTGGTCAATGTCTATCCATTTTGAGTGCCAAAACCCAGAGAGGAACCAGGAGAGGAACTTGCAGAGAAAAAGTATAATTGAAAGATTGACACCTGTTCTGAGTTTTGGAGACACTCCTGGTTTTGACACCCAAACTGGACGGACACTGATCAGTGAAGAAACTGCAGTGTGAAACCAGTGTAAGAGTTTAGAAGAGAGAGACTTATCCAGTGACTCTGGAGATGGAATATTGATTTTGGTGTATATATACAGTTATGCCGACTTTAACTGATTGACTTTCAGGGAATTTGTTCACACATATTGCATAAAAAGAAAATATAAAAGCTTTTCGCATTTTCAAGTACAGCACGCCATATAACTGCTGAGTCCTTTGTGGTTTATTTAGGGTGTCCTCCTACTCTTGGTCATCAATGTTTGACTTTGAACTTGATATTCAAGTGGGTTAAAAATCTAACTAAATCTTTAAAATATAAAATGTCCCCTTGAAGTATCACATCACTCTTATCAATCTTCTGAAGAACCCCATAAGCTGCGTTATCTTGTTGGTAGGACATTACTCCCGACTGCTGCTCATGGTTTCTCCGCGTACTCGATACCGTTTACAGAAATTAAGCCTTCATTTATTTGTTCACAACGTCTAATTAAGAAGTCCATTAGAACATTAGTGTCACATAGTTGCTTGCCTTAATGCCAAAGAGATTAATTACTTGCTTCAATTTGAATGAAATCTGTAGACAAGATACAGCTTAATGATCTGACATGACTTAGCGTCCAAGAGTGTCTTACATTTTTAGTATGCAAAAAACATTTACAAAAAGATTGTCTTGTTAAGAAAACCTAACTTTTAACAACCTATTGAGCAATTTCCAAGGGTTAAGACTGGACAAAAATCCTCATATTTATTCTGTCCTTTTTGCCTTTAGTTTAAAATAATAATAATTATTATTCATTTATATAGCACCATAGCATTTTTCATACATTGGTAACACTGTCCCATTGGGGCTCACAATCTAAATATCCTATCAGTATGTCTGGAGTGTGGGAGGAAACCCACGCAAACATGGGGAGAAACATACAAACTCCTTGCAGATGTAGTCCTTAGTGGGATTTGAACCCAGGACCCCAATGCTGCAGTGCTAACCACTGAGCCACTGTGCTGCCTTGGTGCCATTTGACGCAATGGAAATGGCTGAGAATGCCCCCTTACCCAATCACTGACTTCATGTGCATCGACGCTTCACCATGTGATTGGATAAAAGAGCGTATCATGCTATTTCCTTGCTTTCAGAACTGGACCTAAAAGTGCAACAGTGAACATTTGCTTTTTTATCTGCTTGGCAAACTCTTTAATAGTGCGTGCCGTGTGAGAATTCACAAGTCACTTTATGTGACTGCAGATTCGTGGATTTAGACAGGACAACCCCTTTAAGGACATATTACAGAGACAACCCAAGAAAAATGTGCAATGCAGTATGTTAGGCCGGCCATTTGCGCACCTTCCAATCGCCACCCTACTCACCATGTTTCCAGTACCTGGCCATTGCTCTGAGCTGCCTTGTTCTGGTTGTGAGCTTAAGCAAGATGGCCAAATACTTCAGGAATTTGTATCTATTCAGACATGCAGAGACTTGCTTCCCCAGCCTATCACCTGCCAACATTGGATATTGCAGGCAACTCCACCCTTCATTCCTCGCCCAACTGTTGGTTTCTAGTTGAGTCCTGTTCTCGTGTTTAATTGTATTTATTCCTTTTTGTTTTACCCGGCTTGTTTACCCATCCTGTCTGATCTCTCCACTCTTGACTTTGGCTTTTTACTCTGATCCTTTGCTTTCTGCCCTGACCTTGGACCATCTGACTATGCCTCTGTCTTGCACCCCTGTGCCTCTTTCTTGCATCTATGACCCTCTAGTCAGCTGCTGCAATCTGGGGACTGCCTTGGAGTGGAATCTGATGTGTAATGGCACCCCATACTATCCACCATCAGAGGGTCTAGTGAAGAGCGGTCAAACATTTAGCCATGCCCCTCCAGGATAACCCTGAGCTGTGGTGCAGTGGGTCCACACTCACCAGTGTTACACTTATTTGCCTTGTTTTGTGGCACCACAGGAAAATTAGACATTTTCGGGCAGATTTCCCCATACATTTCAGGTAATTGTCTGAGTGTACAAGTGGAGTAAACTGTGATCATCTTACCATTGGGGAAATCGTCATGGAAAAAGTGATTTTCCAAAGTAGAGGGTTTGATCTTTATCATTTATGTACAGTGTCTGATTTTTTGGACTCCCACCAATCACTAAAAAAGGGGCTCGAACTTCTTGTCCCTATGTCAGTTGGACATCGAATAGAATGGCATGTTTCCATATTTATGCTGCCACTTTTTGCAATGTGAATAGTGTTAAAGAGAAAACAGAGACCTGTACTCACTCATCTGTCAGCCTCACAGACATTGAACAAGGTGGCAGACCAGCATAGGAAATATTACACCTGCCAACCACAATGGCTGGCAAATATAGTGATTCCTATGGGTCGCTTCACACTGCGGCGTAATCCAGTCTGGGTCTGTCCGGGAGGACCCTGACAGCCGCGGACCGGATCAGCACACAGGACTGGGGGGCTATTATGCCCTCCGGTCCTGTGTGTAGCGCACGCAGCTGCAGCCGCTGACAGGTCAGGACCACGACGCCCGCGGTCCTGACTTATCAGCAGTGGGAACTGCGTGCTCTACACAGGCTATACACTGGGACCCAGAGAAGAGGATTGTCTTTTCAACCTCCTGTTTTATTTGGACTCAACTCTTCTTTGCCTATCCCTAACTTTTATAGCTCCATATTAGCCCTTCTGGTCACTCTAGGCAGGAAATGAAGAAAGTTGTAAACAATTCTATAATTTAATATATAAAGCAGAGTGTATGTGTGTATGTGTGTGTATATACATGAGGCATTAGCCACGCCTACCACAAATAGCCATAACATAACCCCACCCACTCAACATAGCCACACCCACTTTACATAGCCACTCCCTTTTCTCAGCCTGCATCTTCATATATCCCCATCTCCTTCACATAGCCCCGCTCTCTGGACTATGTGGAGGGGTGGAGCTATGAAGGAGCATGTGCTATGAAAGGGCAGGGGCTACTGGGAGGGGTGGGTCTGTGTATGGGGTGGAGCTATGAATGGGTGAGGCTATTCGGAGGGACAGGCTATGTTATATACACACACATACATTGCCATATATGGGCAATATTACCATATATGAGTATTACAACCATATGTGGACAGTACGCCTGGGCAACACCGGTCTCTACAGTTAGTAATAATAATAATAATATAACTTTTTATTTCCAATGTGTCATAATATTTAATAGCATTTTACAATTCAAAGGAAACTACAAATCACAGCATAATTCATAGGTCAACAGATACCAAGAGGAGTGAGGTTCCTGCTTGCAAGCTCCAATCAAAGAAGAGATACGGGAGGCATAAAAGGTGAATGGTAAAAAGTGCTGTCATATATTGTCCTGCCATCAATATAATAAATAGGAGATTCAGATAATGATGCATGAACAGGTCACCAGCCAGGATCTGGACAAATACAGGTACAAGAGTTACTGTGCATGCAAGAGAGAACACAGAATTATTAGTTACACTAGTGAGGTGTGGAAATAAGTCAGCCTAAAGTAGTACAGTACTTCCGGGACCTGGTACCATGTGAGTCAGTCACATGGGGTACAAGCCCTGAAAGCACCTGCCAGTGCCCAGGAGGAAGACATCACCAGGACTTACTGAGGGATCACGGGGAGGGTAAGAAAGTGTATGTGTCTGTCTGTGTCCCCCGAAAATGGAGCAAACAGGCAGCACAAATGGAAGATGTCTATGGCTAGTGTCACACTGGCGCTATTGCCTGCGTTCAGGGGGTTCTGTTAAAAAGATAGAATCTGGTAGCATTAAAGCAGCGTAATCATAATGGTAACACTGCCAATAAAATCCAATTGGTGACGGAGCCCCGAGCGCATGTCAAACGCCGGCATCTAAGTGCTATTTCCAAGCGCATCACATGACGCAGGCTTCCTAGCACTCCTAGTGCTAGTGTGGCACTAGCCTTTGTGATACTTTTTTTATAAAAAGATCTGTTTTTGGTGCAGAAACTGGGCCAAAAATGTATCAATAAAAAATGGGGCACAAACTCTCTGTGTGAACTTAGCCCACGGGTACATAGAAAATTCTCTGAGATGGGTGACTTTACAGAAACTGGTAGAATCAAACTGAATGATTAAATCAACTCTTTCCATTACAATCATCACATTTTATTAAATATAAAAAAATTGGAATAGCTGGTACCCCTCAACTTCTGAGAGTAACCGCAGCCTATTCCAACTCATATGAATGTGTTTAAACTTACTCTACCCATTGCATTAATCACTTGCTCAGCTTTTAATATAGAAGAGCTAATGTTTTTTTTCTCTGTTCTACATTTAGTAATATTTAGTTTAGTATTAACCAGTCAAAGGCTAGGGTCACATTTGTTAATGAAATTGCGTTCACCGCATCCAGATCCGGATGCGGTGAACGCAATTGGCTTCCCACACATTTTTCAAGCAAAATGTGTGGCTGAAGCCACAATCCGGGTACCGTACAGTTTGCTCATCCCTGCTGCTGCTGTTATCACTGTAAAAAAAGCTTAAATATTAATAATAATTGTGGCCATCTTGTCTCTAGGGGGTGCCCACCCCCCCCCCCCCCAGAGACATGCTGCCCACTCGGGTGGGCATGTAATGTGTGCATAACTCATGTACAGTTAGCCGGCGCCTGTCGGCTGTGTACAATTTTCTGAATGAAGCCGCGGCTCCCCTGTGAGCTGTGCGCATACTATACATAATGTACGTATAGTATGTGCGCTGTCTAAGGTCCTGTAGGTTTTTATAGTAGATCTATGGGTAGTGCACAGCCATAGATCTACTGTAAATGCGTACAGGACCTCGGACAGCGGCACATACTATACGTACATTATGTATAGTATGCGCACAGCTCACAGGGGAGCCGCGGCTTCATTCAGAAAATTGTACACAGCCGACAGGCGCCGGCTAACTGTACATGAGTTATGAACACATTACATGCCCACCCGAGTGGGCAGCATGTCTCTGGGGGGGCACCCCCTAGAGACATGATGGCCATAATTATTATTACATTGCGAGGTACAGAACCGCTCTGAAAACTGCAGCCTGCATGATGTTTCACGCAGGCTGCAGAGCCGGATGCGGTAATTGCATGTAAAGCAATCTGGTTGTTATAATGGGCTCCTATAGGGAGCGTTTCCTGATGCGGTTTTGAGCTTTTTGAAAGCTCAAAACCGGATCAGGATTTGAAATTAAAAACGCAAGTGTGGCCCTAGCCTAAGGCTGGTGTCACACTTGCATTTTTTCCATGCATTTTTCACACTTGTCTTTTGTTAAAAAACGCATGGAAAAACACATCCATAGGCCCCCATGCAAAAAATGCATGCCCCAATGCCAAAAAAGCATGTCTAAAGTGCCATGCATTTTTGGGATGTGTTTTTGGCTTAGCACCAAAAAATGCATCATGCTGCATTTTTTGGTGCTTTTTTCAAAAACGCAAGCTTTTTTTTAACATGGGACCCTCTGGGAAACGCATGCGTTTTTGCATGACACTAAATGGTACCATGGTTTTCGCATGCATTTTTTAAGGCTGTTCCACACCTAACAGCAAAAACGCAGCCCAAAAACGCAGGCTGCAATAAGCAACCTTAAAAAACGCATGCAAGTGTCACCCTAGCCTTAGGCTACGGTCACACTTGGCAAATTCTAAGTCCCCTGCGTGTTTTGCAGAGAACTTAAAATTTTTTCTCCCTCTGCAGCCTTCACGCAGGCTGCAGAGCAGAGAACGCGGCACCTAGCATCCCGCTGTGTATCATGGATACCAGCCACACAGCGGGCTGCGGGGAGTGCGAATTTCACCATGCACAGGGGAATGCAACATGTTGTGAGGAGTGGCCAGGCCACTTTGAGCAAGTAAAGAGAAGGTCCTAATAGCGGTCCCTGTGGTTTTTTTTTCTCCAAGCGCCCGCACAAAACTGCTAAAGCTCTTTTAATTCACATGTTTTTACACCCTGCCGGGTGTGCGGTGTGGTGCTGCTGGTGGAAAAGCTTCTATGTGACCTGTGGGGAGGATCGAGGACCTACATTGACATCAGGGACCCCGTGATCCAACTCGTGACCGGCTGTCTGGTCTGACAGCGGCGGCTGGTGCACGAGACACACCGAAGGCTTTGTACCGCGATTATACCGGAGCATAACCGAATAGGGTTAGTGTATCTCCCCCAGAGCTTCCACTAGACCACCAGGTATTACACCAGGAGCACCCCTCCTTGTCTCTCTTTTGTGATAACACTGAACTAAAATAGCAACTTTGTCCATCCGGAGAGGAGGTTATACAAACTCATTTGTTAGGCCAGGTCCACACCACGTTCGGTCTTTCTGTCCTGGTGGCTGTGCTTCTCATCAGCATTCACACAGTGTAACTCTTGTATTCACTTTCGTTAAGGATGCCATAGAGATGCATTGGTGAACGCATCCAAACGCAATCTTATTTTGGCTTGTGTTTGCATGCTTTTGGCAATGCATGTCTATGGTAGCGTTCACGTAAGTGAATGCAAGTGTTACTGTGCGTTAATGATGATATTAAACGCATATACCTGAAGGCAATGTCCGAATGTGATGTAGACCTGGCGCCTTAGGATCTGGTGGAAACCTTATGCCACCATATGTGAATAGAGACAGGCCTGACCAGGTAGCGTATATTGTGTATATATCTATAGGTATGCATATCAGGTAGCATATATATATGCATATATGTATATTTTTTCCTTTTTTTTCCTTGCTGTCAGTAACATTCTTCAGTGAGAAAATGATAAGGATAAATGCAAACATGACGGCAGGTTATTCATAATCTGATGGCTGGCATTGAAATGTGGGGTAATGAGTAATAGGAACTCAATAAAGTAACTATGATAATGTTTAATCACAGCAGATGGCATGTTATACATAGCTCATACAGCTTATAATATTCTTTTTAAGGTTTAAGAATAATAATAAGAATTGTAAATTGGTGATACTACAGATACTTCATAAAATGTATTCTGCCTGTTTTTATCTATTATTTATAACATCTGTTTTAAACCTGTCTTGTTTGAGTGATACAGGTGCATCTCAATGAATTAGAATATCATCAAAAAGTTACTTTATTTCAGTAATTCAATTCATAAAGTGAAACACATATTATATAGAGTCATTACACATATAGGGATCTATTTCAAGTGTTTATTTCTGTTAATGTTGATGATTAATGAAAACCCAAAGGTCATTATCTCAGAACATTAACGTAGGGAGGATGAAGGCTTAAAAACCACGCTGCCATATTCCACGAGACAGCAAAGGGTGAATATAATATTGATTTATTAGTCAACGCGTTTCAGGGTCCCTGGCCCCTTCCTCAGGACAAATCAATATCATATTGCCATGTTTCAGGGAGCTCTGAAATGTGTTAACTAATAAATCTATATTATATTCACCCTTTGATGTCTCGTGGAATACGGCAGCGCGGTTTTTAACCCTTCATCCTCTCTACTCTATATGCACCACACTGAGGACTGCAGCAGCCGTGATCTGCTTTTATAGTGGTTGTGATTCTCACAACCACACAAGGTGAAGCCTCTGATACCCATTTAGGTCATATTTTATTTCTCAGACCCTATACTTGACAAGGGGGGGGGTCTGGATGCCTGCACACTGCTGATCAACTGAATGAAGGGGCTTAAAGGGGTTGTCCAGTCTAAAACTGATAATTCTTCTGTCACCCAATGTGACTGCAGATTTATCAATTCTCTCAGCACCCGCACTGGGCGCTATGAGGATGTGCCATTTTCTAAGCTGGGAAAGGATGGTAATTATTAAGTATGCATGTTGCCGGCAATAACATGATTAGTGGATGCGGCCTCGCTTAATGCAAGTGTAGGGGGCAGGCATGTCCCACTAGTGGGTGCAGGCTTGCATACACTTGTATTGAGCGAGGCCATGCCCACTAGTCGGGGGCTCTGGCCGGGAACATGCATATGACATAACTGCGGTCCATTTCTGGTTACAAACTGCGACTCCTCACGGTGCACCGTGCTGATAGGGTGACTGCAGAATTAGCAGATTAGACTGGACAACCCCTTTAATGAGATCAAGAGACAAAACAAACATTAGAATAGACATTCA
>JARQOC010000006.1:47859821-47889837 GCA_033576535.1 Allobates femoralis
GAAAAAGGAGACTGCGGGCTGGAAAAGCAGGTTGTGGCTGGAAGAGGAGGCTGGGGTCTGGAAAAGGAGGCTGGGGGCTGGAAAAGGAGGCTGGGGCTGCAGAAGGAGGCTGGGGGCTGCAAAAGGAGGCTGGGGCTGCAAGGGGATAGAGAAATAAGAGATTCCCCACAAATAAGATGTAATGCATCTTTCGGGGAAACAGGATACTAAACCCCACCCCTTCTACATGGCCTTGCCCCATATGGTCAAAGCCCCGCCCCCTATAACACCCCCCGCCGGGCCTCAGAAAAATTATCATGCTTGACGCCGGTCCCCAGAGCAAAAAAGGTTGGGGACCTAGACTTCCCACAGCTCTACTACGTGTAATTTGGACCACTCTGAATGTCTAGTTTCTAGCGGGTTAATTGGGTTGCATTTTATTTTTGGATGACTTTGGATTGTTGATAGCCCACTTACCCCTGAAAATGAACTACGGTAATTTCATAATGTCAATGACCATAATGAATAACATGGATTTTGATAAACTTTTTTGCACATGCTGTTGTTGGATAAATGCCTTCACGGGCATAGATACTAGGGAAAGGGGATTGGGGGCTTTGAGAGTAGAGGTGAGACCAACAAGCTATTTTGCCTTTGCCAATGTACTTAGCCCATCAGCACAATATGACATACATGTACAACGATGCTGCGATCACCGAGTATGGCCAGGGACCAGGAGCTGAGCTTCCTCCGCTCTCAATAAATTTCGGCTACATCATGTCTCTAGTAACTGTGGCAGGAGCTTATCACTGACAGCTGCTGTTAACTATTTACATGCCACTATCAATCTCTGAAGCTACATATAAATAGAGCATAAACATTGACTTCAATGAGATAAAGTGTACCAATGGTTTAACATGATAAAGAGTCCTGTTGCTCCCTTTATATTGCAATACAGTGGTGCTGCAGTATTAAATATAAGTGATCAAAAGACTTCATGGAAAAAAAAATAAAATAAAGAAATGTAAAAAAAGTGAAATTATTGAAACAAAATTAAAAAAGTCAAAATTTTAATCATTCACTTTTTTCCACCATTACAAACATTGAAACAAGCTAACAATTAAGATCGTAGTTGCTATTGCCGTACACGTAAAAGTCCTGGCTATCAAACTATACTAGAGACTGCTGGAAGAAGGTTCTTGAGGAACCGACACGTTCAGTTCATATGGGCCAATAAAGAAAGGCATGACGTGCAATATGGAGTGCTGTCCGATTTTTTGGAAACTATACTCAAGGTATTTAAAGGGAACCTTGTCATTAAATTTATGTTTCCCAAATCATAGGTAACATGAATGAGAGCCTGGCTGTACAACTGCAGTTAGGTATGCTTTTCTCTGCAATACCTCAGAGTTTAAAAGGCAACATACTTTGAAAAGCCAGCTGGACAGTATATGACTTGGTTGACTACCAGTCCACTCTGGTCCCATCTGGCATCTGCCCTTCCTGCTTTTCAGTCTTTACAGGTCCCTATGTATGACAGAGAGGTTCATGTCAATCAACTAGAAAATGATGGGGAGAGGACAACCGGACTCGTCAGTCGAAGCATAAAGACCGTGGCCAACTTTTCAAAGTATGTTTGCTCAAAAACTGTGCAGCGATCAGCCAAGCTATGATTCATGCTGCCTGTGATTTGGTTAGCATGTGGAGATGTCTGGGCTGCCATCTTTGCCTTACTCTTATCCAGTCCTGGGCTATCACCCCCTAATCTCCACCCAGGGAAAGGAACAGCACAGGCTACACAAAACAGCATGAAGGTAATAAAGGGTTTATTTTAAAGGGGTTATCTGATACTATTTTTTTTCATAGGGCTAATAACTAAAAAGCAGTTATTTGCTCACTGCCTACAGTTCTGCCTAGCGCTAGCTTAGAAAAGTCACTACAAGTGATTATGTTGCTTCATTTGACCAATTCAATGGAGCAGCTTATCCTTCACCAAGCTGTTTTATTGATGGGGTGAGACTGCTGATATTATGCTGACTGATATCCGGCTAACTGCAGTTAGTCAGTGGATAACCAACTGTCAATCACTAGGATGCTGGCCGGTATGCCCCATCAACAGAGCAGAGAGGAAGAGAAGAAACTGCTCTATTGATGAGATGTCACCAAAAGCCCAGTATTACCGGCAGGAGCAGACCATGTCCGCGCTAAGCCAGCACAGACGGTGCCATGCAGAACAGGCAATTAGTTACTAATTAAGTTCTTAGGCTCATAAGAAAAAAGTAAAATAATCCCGATAACCCCTCCAAAGGATTGGTGTCCATGTGCATTTTTGAGGAATTGGAGGATGCACTTCCTTAGAAGACGTTTTGGTTTATAGTTGGGTTTTGGCTGTATGTATTTTCTGAAAAACACTTCTAAGATTTAAAGAATAACAATGTGTTATAATAAGTTTGGAATAATAGAATTTCATTTCACTGAATAAATCAGATGAACCAGCCACAAAGCATGTCTATGTACAGCTGTAGATGTATGAGATGAGGGTAGATTACATTCACGGTCTCTAGTAAATCTGAGAAGCACTAATTTGTTCCACCTGCATCAGAGATACTTAACCAGCCTACAGACTGAGCACCTGATGGAGTAAATATATGGTTATGTGCCAGTAAGCAGCTGGGCATGTGAATTGTGTTATTAAACAGAGCAGAAAGCAATTAAGATGCATTGTAAATTATGCAGATTCAAGTTAGCACCAGTAATGCCATTCAGTGAGAGTACATCAACAGTGCATTCCTCCAATACCACATATTTACATCATTTCCAGACTCAATGTGATGGAGATCTTGGTACGGAAATTATTCTTTCGACTGAATCTCTGCCAAAAAGTGGAGTTTTACTTACTTCGGAGATGTGTGCTGGCATATTATATACAAGCAGAAGCGTACTTATAAGATAACGATAAGTGACAAGGTACAATGAGCTCATATGACACTTATTGGATCAGGTGTAATTGCCATTTTATTGTATCTGAGCTCACAGCGAAAGCTACACAGTAGAGGTAACTTTACAGATCTGCAAAGTTGTTCATATAGGTTCTCATATACATTTTACTAACATTGACTGAATCCAGTGGAGTAACCTCAGGCCCTGGGGCCCGATGTGAAAGCTCCAACGGGGCACCCAATTATTGCAAATCTTTAATAGCATTAGTCTTTTTCTATAGGCCAAAGGGACTCTTGGGCCCCCCTAGGCTGCAGGGCCCGGGTGCGCTCACAACCCATGCAGCTATTGTAGTTACGCTCCTGGCTGAATCCTTTAATATCTCCGTGTGTATGGCGTGACATGGCGGTGTTTCCTGGTCTTCCAGATTTTTGAACTCTATTCCAACATCAAGGCATTTCTTGAGTATTGTGTTTCTGCTGTGGCTCAGCTGTGCATCATCTGCATCTTGCTCAACCTCCTGCTATCCTGGGTCGGCTCTGCATTCCTGCCTTGCAACCACCTGTTCTGCTTCATCTTGATTACTCTCCAACAGCTTGTATGTGCCTTGTAAGCCATCTTTCCTGCCGTCAGCTCTGTTCAGACTACTCTGCCTCACATAAGCCTTGTTTGCTGCGATCTGTTTGTCCTGTATATGTGCAGTGCATATTTCTGGACAATTCAGGGCTGGTATTTCTAACCATACTGCACTGCTCTAAGTCCGGGACTCTGTGTACTGTGGTGACTTCCATTATTTGGCTACACACTGTGTGAACTGTGCTGCAAAGACTCTATCATTATTTGGTCATGCACTGTGAATGTGCAAAGAGTATTCTCAGTACCAACTTGTATTTCTTGAACTCATATCTGCTGCTGGCTACAAATAGTTTTGTATCATTTTCTAGAGGACTTGTATATTGCTCTTTTCTTGTTTATGCACAAATATAGACTTGACCTTGAACCTGTCTATTCCTAGTCATTGCCTTACGCCATTAGCTTCTTTGAATTACCTAAATAAAGTGTTACAGACTAAGGACGGCTTCACACCATGGTTTTGGTGTGTCAGGTTCTGTCCGGAGATTTGCAGGAAGCACTGGACAGAAACTGACAGCTCTGGAAAAATAGAACCAGAGGACATATATGCCCTCCGATCCTGTTTTCTGCCCGATTCGTTTGTGAGTGGTAGCTTCTGCAGTCCAGTGCTCAAATTTCAGCCCTGGAGCTCTCCAGGTGCTGAAATTTCAGCTGGGGAGTTGTCCAGGTGCTGGAATTCAGCACCGGCTGCTTTTAGTAGCTGCCGCTGTATCAGCACCCGGTGTCTGGCCGCTGGTGTTATTTTATTTCGGATTCGGCGCGTTTCGGCGCCCATAGACTCCCATGTTATGGGATGCCGGATCACGCCGATCCGATTTTGTCAGATTTTTTCCCCGGACACAAAAACGCTGCAAGCTGCAATTTTGTGTCCGGGCAAAAAAACGAAATGTGCCGGATCCTCCTGGACAGGACAAAACCGGATGGCCAGTCACTGCCATCCAGCCCTATTCGGCCCCATAGGGAAACAATTGGGCCAAAATCGGATCCAGGGCTGTCTGGTTCACACCGGACAGTGCGAATCCTAAAAGTCATGGTGTGAAGCCTGCCTTAGAAGATCTTAGAACATGACTGGAGAATAACATGGGACACTTATCCAAGGAAAGATCCTTTTTAGCCCTTCAGTCTTGTTCAGCTCGGAGCTACAATCATGGTAATAGCAACTTTTAATTAAATAATCATGTACTATAAACCTCAGACACAAAACAAGATCATTGCTTTCCAGGCAGAGTAACAGACCTAGCAAACCTCACTTGAGCGTAGCATACTTCTCAATAGCAATGATTCATTATTTACAAGAGAAATAACTTAGTAAAATCAGGTAGTGTGGAGAGATGTTGCTTATGATTCTTGTCGGAGAAACATTTATTATCGCAGCTGTACAACACATTTTTATGATGTCTCTGTAGAGCAGTTTTTCACTCACATATAAATTTGGCTACAAAATTCAGAGGAACATTAAATTTAAATGCAAATCCAACTTTATTGTCAGAAGTGTCGTAAAATTGCTTTAGTGGTTTCCAAGTTGACAAAAAATATTGATTTTTTTTTGGAAATTGTTGATAAACATGAGCATATTTTCTTCGTTGGCTTCTATAAAAAGTATTTCGGCAAACTAATATATAAATTTTGTAAGGCTCTGGGGTGCTTAACTGCATAATTATAGAGTTCTAATTCATACTTTACAGATCACTCTTGGATTGACTAATTTATTTAATAGAAAATTGATCAACAAACCATCAACAATTGCGTGTTTCAAATGTTATGAAAAAAAAAATTGAGTAGATGTGAAATAATATTGACCAAACTTTGGATTAGTACTGCATATAAAGACACTATGGCCTCAATTCATCAAGACCGGTAACTGTCTTGCTGGTCTTGTTGAGGGTGCGTGTTGGAGTTGGATGCTCCTGATGTGCAGGCTTCTTAGGCTGGTTGGACACATTTTTTGGAATCCGGGGGAAACCAGCATCCCCCTGGATTCTCCCGCAATAATGCAACTTGATGCCCCCGCATCGGTACTATCACTGATCCACCTCATGGATCAGTGATAATATAGGTGCGGGCATATTCCGTTGCATCTGGTTGCGTACCTTTTTCCGGATCCAGTAGAAAATGACACACTCCCTAGGAAGCGTGCATTTTGAGCATGCGCAGTCCAAAAACCCGGAACCAGTGGGATCTGGTGTCCAGATCCGGCTTATATAGAACAACATTTTAATTCAACTCAGATTGCCCTGATCTGGTGTTTACAGTTTTTGACATGGACACCAAAGTCTCACATCTTGGTCTCAGTAAAAAAAAGTGGACACGCGGATCAGGGGGGAACCATACGGAATTGGATGCACCAGCAAGCGCCTGCGGCCCCGCTGAAAGTCAATGGGTCTGAAAACAGAAGTAGCTGCATCCAGTTTAAGCTGGAATCACATGGATTTAAAAAAACCGCCGTGTGAAATCAGCCTTAATGATTCAGGAAGATGCGTCTGATGAGTGGTGTTCGCCTCTGTGCCATCTTGCCAAAAATTTCCATACAGTCTATGACTGGAGTAAGAATTCTGGCATTAGCTCCCACAGCTCATCATGGCAGAGATGAGCCGAGGCTTCAAGTCTATCATGTCCCTGTCCT
Source organism: Allobates femoralis (assembly GCA_033576535.1). Taxonomy (NCBI): domain Eukaryota; kingdom Metazoa; phylum Chordata; class Amphibia; order Anura; family Aromobatidae; genus Allobates; species Allobates femoralis. The sequence continues at coordinate 47,865,994 of JARQOC010000006.1, forward strand.
GCCCCATCTCTGACCATTTTAGCGGAGCTAGGGGAAACTGCCATGAAAATTCCAAAAATTGCCAAATTGCATATCCGCATTCTGCAAATGTTTTGTGACTTTTCAAAGCAAGATGCCAGAATTCTGGCAAAATTGCTTTGATGAATCAGGGTCTATAAGTTCTCCCAGCTGTACATATAAGATATACGGTAAGTTATTATTAGTAGCATATATATACTTTGGAGAAAAAATCCCATTGTAATCAAAAATAAATTCCTACCAGGGACCATGTCTTCCCAATACCTCGAAAGAATTGAAGATTCACATGGATTTCAGTTTAAAATGACCTTCCCTTACTTTTTTGGAAGTGTTTTTTGGGACCATACACTGCATGTCAAACCACCAACTGGCCATATGCATTTTGGGGGCTTTATAACAGCAGTTTTTATATAATGGGACACATTTATTAACATCAGAGCCCAAAGGAGAAGGTATTACCAGCGAGTTATGGAGGAATTGTGCAAAAAAACTCAAATATTCAATGTAGCCAAAGTTGCACCTATAGACAAAAAAAACTCAAGACCCCACAAGCCCCTAAAAAGGACGCGTTTCGACAGATGCCTTCTTCAAGGTCTAAATACCTTCCTTTGGATTCTGCTGTTCATAGCCTGCACTGGCCTGCTCCCTTGCTGGAGCTCCACCATAGTGGTGAAAATCCCTCTTTTCTATAAATTTATTACCATGGTATACCGTAATTTTTAGACTTATTTGCTGTGGTTTTTTTGTAGTCAGAAATTTTTGCTAAAATTTTGGGCAATTTTGTTTCACTAAAACCTTTTATCAATACCTACACAACATTAAAAACAAGTAGTAAACTATTGTTGAAACTCAGCATATCACATTACATCTCAATAGAATCAAAACCTCTGAATGGAGAACACAAGAACCTCATGGTGGATGAAGCCAATAACAATAGAGAACACAGGAACCAATAGGGAGAAACGTATTCACTATCAAGATAAAGTATGAAACCAATAATAAGTTAAGGTGCAAGTGCAACATTAATGAGATTGATACAAAAGCTTGTTGTCCTCCTCTAATTCCTTAAGATATCTGAGTAGCACGAGAAGGAATGAAGTAAAAAACTGCGCTTCCATGTATAAAATGAAAGAGGTATAAAATTGTTATTAAAAACGTTGTGATCTTTATCTCTACCCGTTTCAGGGTGATTGGGTAACATGGTCATCACTCTTGAAGGTGCATTGTCCTCTGTAATTAGGACTTGCACTGCCGACAGCTATGGCAGCCTATGGGCGCTGTGTGACCTAGTGTATCAACTATCACTCAGTGAGCATCTTTCACTTTGGCCTGGCTATGTTTAAATGACCCCAAATCGGTAAATGTTTATCGGTCTTATCATGCCACCGGTTGTGTCTGTGCAAATAGACCCTTAGGCCGCCTTCACAGTGTGTTTTTCCCCTGTCCTTGTGGATCCTTTAATTTGAAGGACCACACGGATCTGTGAAAATGGATGCCACTGATGCTCCCGGATACTTTTTTTTTCACGGATCCATAAGTTATCAGAGATTGTGGGATTCCATTTGTATGCATTACAATTTTGGAGACAGAGAGATCCGGCCTTACCCGAAAAAGGTGGAGCTATGCCTGGCTTCGGAGCATGCTCAGTACTGCATAATGGACACAAGCGGGCAGACACGGATCCATTTGCATAGATCCCTATGTTATTTGACGCGGACCGCGACAGATCCGTTTCTGTCTATTTGTGTCCGCTCAAATTTGGAACAGTCTCCGATTTTGGGGACCGGAAAAAAGTGGCCACAAACGGATCCCTGACAAAAAAGACATAAACAGATGGCCATTAAGGACCAATCCGTGCCCATCCGTGTTCTTAAGGCCGCTTTACATGCGGCTACATTTCTAGGGTGGCTACAGGTAACTTACTGGTTGCAGTGAAATCATGGAGACATTATTCCATTTGTACACAGCAACAAGATAGAACCTTGTCTCCATGATTTCACTGCAGCCAGTAAGTTACCTGTGGATAAGCTAGAAATGTAACCGCGTGTAAAGTGGCCAATAGGGATACATGGGAGGTCAAAACGGATGCCTGGCTATCTGTTTCAAACAGATACACACGGATCCACAAACACTTGATGCAGGGGCGGAACTACACTGGTGCAGCTGGTGCAGCTGTACCAGGGCCCCGACCGGCTGGGGGCCCCTTCAAGCCTGGAGGGGTGCCCCCAGCCGACCCCCGCAAGCCGCCGCCAGAGGAGAGGAGGTTCAGGCAAGGGAAGCAGAGAGCTTCCTGCTTCCTCTGCCTGATCCCGCCCCTCCTCTCCTCTGCTCCTCTGGCTCCTAGAACACTTCCGCGTGGCTCCCAGGTAGGAGAGCATCGCGCCTGCGGCTCAGTGCGGCTCAGTGCGGCCCCCAGCGGCACCCTCCCCCCCCTTTCCGGGCCGCGCCGACGGCCAGCGGAACCCCTCCCACCCGGGCCGCGCCGACGGCCAGTAGCCCCGCCCCCCGGGCCGCGCCGACGGCCAGTAGCCCCGCCCCCCCCGGTCCTCTCCTGCACCAGGGCCCCCGGGGTGACGGTCCGCCCCTGACTTGATGTGAAGGGGGCCTTACTCTAAAAAGAAAAGAGAGAACGTGCCAACTAGTACCCAGCAACAAAATGCTAGAATACTGGAATCAATAATCAGTGGTGTAGAAGGGGGTCACCTGTCAACAGACACCTGACGCACAACCACACTGAATAAAGACATTGGAAAATTCTACTTAATTATTATCCTCAGAACTATTTATCAATCTGCAGAGCTCATCCAAGTGTACAAGATGCTGCTTTTAGCTTTCCAATGTTCTAGTGATATATTCACATAAAATGATACCACATATGACAAACATAATGTAGGCAAGAGATTCTGAATCCAATGATGTATCACATAGATTACTGGCTGCAGCCGTTCTCACACAATCAAAGCATTTAGTTATAAGAACACAGCAGAGCTGAGAGAGCTGTCCCCACCCACACCAGGATCTCTATAGAGATTGTGCATTGACAGAAAGCTGCCAATCACGTCAAGGGGTATGTTGGACTCCAGTGAGCATAACTTTCTACTCCCGTAAAGTTAATTGCAGAGTAATAATGCCATTAGTTTTAAGGAAATGATTGCACAGACCTTGATAAGAGAGGCACAGTAGCTTTTTGTTTCTTAACTCATACATCATGCTGTCCTCAGCTTATATAGCAAAAACTTGCTGACAGATTCCCTTTAATGGTGGTTTACACACACCAATCTTGTATCCAATATCTGAACAGATCTCTGGTTGCAGTGAAATCATGGACAGATTGCTCCATGTGTACACAGCCACAAATGGAACTATGTGTCCATGATTTCACTGCAACCAGAGATCTGTTCAGATATTGGATACAATGATTGGTGTGTGTAAACCCACCATAACACTGTCAAAAAACCTTGCAAAACTCTGCTGTGTTCCTAAAAACACATTTTTTATTGTGTGAGAAAGGCTGCAGCCAGTATTGAATGTGATACCTCATTGGATTCAGAGTCTCTTTACCTACATAATGTTGCTGTCAGATGAATTAGCAAAAACCTGCTGACAGATTCCCTTTCACTGGATTTTTTCGTTTTAGTTTCTTAACTAATGAATATGAGAAAAAAAAATCTATACGCACTTTGACTATACCAAGACCTCATTCTTCTGCTAGCCGGCAGCGTTTTTGATCTGTTTTCTTGTTTTACTGCGTATTTAGTAAAATCTGCATAAAAAATGCAAGCTATGTTATAAAGCCAGCAAAGTCTATGGGGGTCCAGAAGTGCTGTGCCAATACTGCTTTTTTTTTCCTGCGTACTTGGTCAATTATTGATCTTTTTTTTTTTTACTGATTTTTCAGCCCTCCAGTCATTGACTTCATTATGAATATGAGAAAGAATAAACTGCACCAAATACATGCCAAAAATGTACCAAAAGGTGTCAAAAATGTGATTCTACAAAATGAATGCTGATCTGATGTTGATTTTCTGCACCAAATAGGCAGCCTGGGCCGAGGGCCTAAGGCTGTGGTCACACATAGAAATCCGTTTTTGGAAGTGATTTTCATCACCAATCCGTTTTTTTCTGGGTGCTTTTTGAGCCTCCTGCACTCCTGAACGTTTTTGGAATTTTCATAAAAAAAACGCATGCGCGAACGCATGCGCAAACGCAAGTGCGCGTTTGCATGCGTTCGCGCATGCGTTTCCCATAGGGCCCCATGTTAAAAAAAACGCATGAAAACGCATGCGTTTTTTAACTGATGCCAAAAACGTTGCATGCAACGTTTTTGACTCAAAAACGGACAGGGCAATGTTTGGAGCTCCATAGAAAAACGGACAGGGTGTTTATTACATCCAATCCGTTTTTCTGTCAGTTTTTGGACTTAGAAAAAAAAAATGAGAAAACTGAAGCCAAAAACGGACTGAGGGCTTATGTGGAACCCCAGCCTAAGGCTAGCTTCACATCACAGTTTTTAGCTGTCCGGAGGATTCTGTGTTTTGCCACACCACCCGGACAGGAAAGGACCCAAACGAATTGGTGTAAAAAGAATGTCTGGATCCTTTTTTTCAAAGGATCCATTTTATTCAAAGACTAGGATCACACTGGGTTATGGCCCCACCAGACAGCGTTAATGGCAAGCTGGAAACGGAGGCCCATTGCAACCCATTGCTTACCTTACTAGCAGCCGCACACAGAGCTGCATGACGGCTGCTTTTCAGGAGCGCACAGGAAAACCCTGCAGGCCATCATGCAGCTCTGTGTGCGGCTGCTACTAAGGTAAGCAATGGGTTGCTATGGGCCTCCGTTTCCAGCCAGTGCTTGCCATTAACGCTGTCTGGGGCCATAACCCAGTGTGACCCTAGGCATACTATACAATACGGAATGTGCTGTGCCGGTGCAGAGAGAGAGATTTCCTAACAGATTTATCATTTTAGGACCAAGGAAAGCATTCTGAGCAGGTGCAATGCAAACAAACGAATTCGGGAAACAATTCTGCCCATAGACTCCCATGTTATTTGCACCGGATCGCCCTGGATTAGGTTCTGTCTGGTTGTGTTTGGATTTTTTACCAGAGCCCAAAAACATTGCAATCTCCAATTTTGGGGACGGTGAAAAACCAGATTAAAATGAATCCGGCACAGAATACACAAAATTGGATGGCCAAATAAGACCAATCTGGCACCATAGGGATACATGGGAGGCAAATCCTGATCCTGTTCTGTCCTGTTAAAACCGGACAGAACAGGATTCCAAAAACCGCGTTTGTGAATCTAGCCTTACATGTAGATCCATCCGAAAGCAAAAAAATACGACATGTGGCAACTAGTGATGGGCGAATCCTAAATTACTCGGAATCGCTTGACTCTAGCGAGTCCGAGTCCAATGTTAATGAATGGGGAAGCGAGTAATAGCGAGTAGTGTGAGATTTACAAATCGCAGATGTGTCTCGGAAGCTTCAGCCTGAAGCAATCCTAGTTTTGTCATTTATTTGCATTGGACTCGTTTACTTTGCAACTGTAATCGCTGGGAAACTCGCACAGATAAGAGTCCTGTCTTCTCTGTGCTGGCTGCCAGCTCCAGGGTCCTGGAGCCCGCCTGCTGCCTGATGTAGCAGTGCTGAGATTGTTCTCAGTCTGCTCATTCCCTGTGTACAGACATGAATGTCTGTGCACAGAGATGATGTAGCAGAGCTGAGATTGTTCTCAGTCTGCTCATTCCCTGTGCATAGACATCTATATCTATACACAGGGGAAGTAGCAGAGAGGACATCGCGTTTTGGACTGCATCGGACGGAAGAGGATTTTTTTAATTAAAGATGGAGTCCCTAATGGCTTTTTTTTTTATTTCTAATAAAAAAATTTCTCTGTGTTGTGTTTTTTTTAAAACAATTTAATAGAAATTCATGGCGGTCATGTCTAATATTGGCGTGACCGCCATAAATTTCGGGCTTACGGCCAGCTGATAATACAAAGCTGGCCCTAACCTCTATTACCCAGCGTGCCACCGCTACCAGGGTCGCTGGAAGAGCGGGGTTCAGCACCAGAGGATGGCGCTTCAATGAACGCGCCATCTTCTGGGGCAGCTGCGGGCTGCAATTTGCAGCGGGGGGTGCCCAGAAAGCTTGGGCATCCCTGCGCTGCGGATTCCAGCCCCCAGCTGCTTAGCTGTACCTGGCTAGACATAGAAATTGCGCGGAGCCCCACGCATTTTTTGACTCCGACTCCGAGACGACTCCGACTCCGACTCGACTCCGAGACGACTCCGACTCCGAGACGACTCCGACTCCGACTCCGAGACGACTCCGAGAAGACTCCGACTCCGAGACGACTCCGACTCCGACTCGACTCCGAGACGACTCCGACTCCGAGACGACTCCGACTCCGAGACGACTCCGACTCCGAGGCGACTCCGACTACGACTCCGACTCGACTCCGAGACGACTCCGACTCCGAGACGACTGCGACTCCGAGACGACTCCGACTCCGACTCGACTCCGAGACGACTCCGACTCCGAGACGACTCCGACTCCGAGACGTTTCCGACTTCGACTCGACTCCGAGACGACTCCGACTCCGAGACGACTCCGACTCCGAGACGACTCCGACTCCGAGACGACTCCGACTCCGAGGCGACTCCGACTCCGAGGCGACTCCGACTCTGAGGCGACTCCGACTCTGAGACTCCGACTCTGAGGAGACTCCGACTCTGAGGCGACTCCGACTCCGAGACGACTCCGACTCCAAGGCGACTCCGACTCTGAGGCGACTCCGACTCTGAGGCGACTCCGACTCTGAGGCAATTCCGACTCTGAGACTCCGACTCTGAGACTCTGACTCTGAGACTCTGACTCTGAGACTCTGACTCTGAAATTCATTAAATAATAAAAAAAATGCGTGGGGCTCCGCGCAATTTCTATGTCTAGCCAGGTACAGCTAAGCAGCTGGGGGCTGGAATCCGCAGCGCAGGGATGCCCAAGCTTTCTGGGCACCCCCCGCTGCAAATTGCAGCCCGCAGCCGCCCCAGAAGATGGCGCGTTCATTGAAGCGCCATCCTCTGGCGCTGAACCCTGCTCTTCCAGCGGCCCTGGTGGCAGTGGCACGCTGGGTAATAAAGGGGTTAATACCAGCTTTGTTATACAAGCTGGTATTAAGCCCGAGATTCTTAATGTCAGGCCACGTTTGACCCAGCCACTAAGAATCTCCAATAAAGGGTTAAAAAAACACAACACAGAGAAAATTTTTTATTTGAAATAAAAAATAAAGCCATTAGGGACTCCATCTTTAATTTAAAAAATCCTCTTCTGTCCGACGTAGTCCAAAACGTGATGTCCTCCCTGCTACATCCCCTGTGCATAAATATAGATGTCTATGCACAGGGAATGAGCAGACTGAGAACAATCTCAGCACTGCTACATCATGTCTGTGAGCAGGCAGGTTCTAGGACCCTGGAGCTGCACAGAGAAGACAGCTGGACTCGGCTCGCAAAGAAACAGCAGTTACTTGCGAGTTTCCCTGCTATCACTGGCACAGTAGCCGAGTCTAATGCAAACAATGGCAATCCTAGTTTTGTCAGCGTTTCTGACAAAACTAGGATTGATATTGATTTGCATTGGACTCGTGCGAGTAATCACTGGGAAACTCGCAAAGTACCGAGTCCTGCGAGTCCCTTACTACTCGCCGAGTAACGAGTCCTAGCGAGTAGATTCGCCCATCCCTAGTGGCAACACTAAGCTCCACATTGGGGAACAAAATTCTTTCCTGACTCCACATACGGCAATCAGTTCCCTGGATCAACGCCCTATCAAAGAATCTAGTATATATAACTGGAAATATTATATATTTCAAGAAAGGCATCCAGGCCCTTCTTAAATGTTAGTAGTGACTCACTCATTACAACAGCATGTGGCAGAGAGTTCCATAGTCTCACTGCTCTTACTGAAAATAGTGTATAGTCTCACTACTCATACGGTAAAGAATCCATAGTCTCACTACTCATACAGTAAAGAATCTATAGTCTGACTGCTCATACAGTAAGGAATCCATAGTCTCACTGCTCATACAATAAAGAATTCATAGTCTCACTACTCATACAGTAAAGAATCCATAGTCTGACTGCTCATACAGTAAGGAATCCATAGTCACACTGCTCATACTGAAAAGAGTCTATAGTCTCACTGCTCATACAGTAAAGAATCCATAGTCACACTGCTCATACTGAAAAGAGTCTATAGTCTCACTGCTCATACAGTATAGAATCTATAGTATTACTGCTCATACAGTAAGGAATCCATAGTCTCACTGCTCATACAGTATAGAATCTATAGTATTACTGCTCATACAGTAAGGAATCCATAGTCTCACTACTCATACGGTAAAGAATCCATAGTCTCACTGCTCATACAGTAAAGAATCCATAGTCTCACTGCTCATACAGTAAAGAATCCATAGTCTCACTACTCATACGGTAAAGAATCCATAATCTCACTACTCATACGGTAAAGAATCCATAGTCTCACTGCTCATACAGTAAAGAATCCATAGTCTCACTGCTCATACAGTAAGGAATCCATAGTCTCACTACTCATACAGTGAAGAATCCATAGTCTCACTACTCATACAGTGAAGAATCTATAGTCTCACTACTCATACGGTAAAGAATTCATAGTCTCACTGCTCATACAGTAAAGAATCCATAGTCTCACTACTCATACGGTAAAGAATCCATAGTCTCACTGCTCATACAGTAAGGAATCCATAGTCTCACTACTCATACAGTGAAGAATCCATAGTCTCACTACTCATACAGTGAAGAATCTATAGTCTCACTACTCATACGGTAAAGAATCCATAGTCTCACTGCTCATACAGTAAAGAATCCATAGTCTCACTACTCATACAGTGAAGAATCTATAGTCTCACTGCTTGCACAGTAAAGATTCCATAGCTTCACTGCTCATACAGAAAAAATCCATAGTCTCACAGCTCTTACAGTAAAGAATCTATAGTCTCACTGCTCTTACAGTAATGAATCCACGTCTGTGATTATGCTTTAACCCTTTTTTCCTCCAGACGTAGAGGATGCCCCCTTGCCCCCATCTCAGGCTTAAGAGTGAAAAGATCATTAAAAAGGTCTCTGCACTGTCCCCTCATATATTTATACATTATTATAAGATCACCCCTAAGCCTTCGTTTTTCCAAACTAAATAACCCCAAGTTTAATAACCTGTCTTGGTATTGCAGACCCCTCAGTCCTCTAATAACCTTGGTCGCTCTTCTCTGGACCTGCTCTAGTTCAGCTATGTCTTTCTTATACACCGGAGACCAGAATTGTACACAGTATTCTAAGTGTGGTCGCACTAGTGACTTGTATAGAGGTAAAATTATGTTCTCCTCATGAGCATCTATGCCTCTTTTAATGCATCCCATTATTTTATTTGCCTTTGCAGCAGCTGCCTGACACTGGCCACTAAATGTGAGTTTGTCATCTACCCATACATCCAGGTCTTTTTCAGTGATAGTTTTGCCCAGTGTTTTACAATTAGGCACATAATTAGAAATGTTATTCCCTCTGCCCAAGTGCATGACCTTACATGTATACCCATTAAAATGTTATTGTAAAGTTGTCCAGTTTGGTTAATAAATTAAGAAATCAAATTGTATGCCACCCCAGGCCGTGCCAAATTTGTCCTGTGATTACTTGATAAAAAACTTGAAAATAGACAAATATTAAGGCATAAAATCATACATTTAGTAAAACATTTGTTTTGTGGAGCTCACCATGGGGATCCAGGCACTGGCGTTGATGCCACAGGCTTGTTGATTTTAGCCACACAGTCTCCTTCACTTGATATCTTCAAAACATTGTCCTTGAATCCAAAATATGAAAAAGTTTAATGAAGAACATCAAATCTACTATTAAATTCAAAAACTTATTAATTACATTCACCGTCCTTTAATGAAGCTATTTATATTGTCAAATATTGACATTTCAATAAATCTTTTTTTAATTATTTCTGTTTTAGAAAATTTACAAGTGAAACATAACACAATATGTTGCAGTTATTTAACATTACCGTACGTACAAGGGCTGTGGAGTTGAAGTCGGACTTCATTTTGGTGGAGTCGGAATAACACGGACCAACTCAGTCTCTTAAAATAACATATAAATACAAAGAGGAATAGCGCTCACCACGTCTCCTGCATGTATTCACGGCGGGGTTACCTGCAGCTGATGGGTGCCGCTACCAGTTGATGAAAGCAACTCATATACGTATCCAGGAAAGATAGATGACTCAACACTGTTCCAATCGGTAAAATTCCATTTTATTGCAATATATTAAAATGGGGATTACTATATACCTATATAACAGTAAAATGGGTTTTACCGATTGGAACAGTGCCAAAGTTGTCTACCTTTCCTGGATACATCCTAAAATATTTAATGACTTGGTTACAGTAGTTCAATGCAGAATGTGCTGAATATTATTATTAATTCTTATCTTGTTCTATCTAAACAGCTTCACAATTGGTAGAAGAGGTCAGGCACCACCATCAGTCATTCCGCTCTGCTCGCAGGGTCCACTAGCGAGAGCGCAGTGCACTGCCATCTGGTTCCACACTATCACCACTTCCTGTTCTCGCTGGTGCACACTTCCAGTTCAAAGTATCAAATCTGGTATAACTTTATTGAGCGAAGACGAACTCACCGGCCAGGAGATAAAAGTTCATCTTTATATACCAGGGTCATCAGGCTTACAAATGGGGGGTTGTGGAGGGAAGGATGTGGGGTCTTCTGAAGACCCCCCATCCTTTCCCCCCGCAAACCACTTTTGTAAGCCTGATGATCGCTGGCAAATAAAGATTTTTATTATTATTATTATTATTAATAATTTATATAGCACCATTAATTCCATGGTGCTGTACATGAGAAGGGGTTACATACAAAATTATAGAAATACTTTACAGTAAACAAATTAACAATGACAGACTGGTATAGAGGTGAGAGGACCCTGTCCTTGTGGGCTTACATTCTACAGGGTATTTGGGAGGAGACAGTAGGGCAGGGGTGCAGCAGATCAGGTGGCGGTGGGGTGGGAGCTCTAGTGGTGGTGAGGCGGTAGGCTTTGCATATTGTAGGCTTTCCTGAAGAGATGGGTTTTCAGGTTCCGTCTGAAAGATCCGAGCATGGTGGATAATCTGACCTGTTGGGGCGCAGAATTCCAGAAGATGGGGATATTTGGGAGGAGGGAGTTGTGTGAGGAACAAATAAGTGTGGAGGGGAGGAGGAGGTCTTGGGAGGATAGAAGATTACTTGAGGGAAGATAGTTGGAGATTAGTTCAGAGATATAGGGAGGAAACAGGTTATGGATGGCTTTGTAGGTCAGTGTTAGTAGCTTGAACTGGATTCGTTGGGCAATTGCGAGCCAGTGAAGAGATTCGCAAAGAGGAGAAAGAGGGGAGTAGCGAGGAGAGAGGTGGATTAGTCAGGCAGCAGAGTTGAGGACAGAATGGAGAGTTGCAAGAGTGTTAGCAGGGAGGCCACAGAGAAGGATGTTGCAGTAGTCAAGGCAGGAGATGATGAGGGCATGTACAAGAATTTTAGTAGATTGAGGGCTGAGGAAAGAAGGATTCTGGAAATATTCTTGAGCTGGAGGTGACATCGGTGGCGAGAGTTTAGATGTGTGGTTTGAAGGACAGGGCAGAGCCGAGAGTTACCCCGAGGCAGTGAATTTCAAGTGTGGAAGAGAGCATGGTGCTATTTATCATAATAGATAGATCAGGTAGTGAAGATGAAAGACGAGATGGAGGAAAGATGATGAGTTTGCTTTTGTCTATGCTGTGTTTTAGGAAGCGAGAGTAGAATAAGGAGGATATGGCTGACAAACACTCTAGGATTCTGGTCAGCAGATAGAGAGGTAAAACTGAGTGTTGTCCATGTACAGGTGATACTGGAAGCCATGAGATTTTATGAGTTGTCCTAGGCCAAGGGTATAGATTTAGATGAACTTTTATCTCCTGGTCGATGAGTGCTACTTTGTTCGATAATGTTATACTATGTAAATAGCTTGACTCTTTTATCATAATAATGATTGAAGCTTGATTTTCACATTGTACTACAATAAATTTATCACTTAAACATGAGCCTTGAATGAGGAGTTGGAGTTGAGGAGTCGAAGTTGGAGTCAGAGTCAGGTTCATGGAGTTGTAGTCGATGGTTTGGCTTACCAACTCCACAGCCCTGGTACGTACAATAGAGGATAATTTTTTACCTTTGACACAAAAATATGTTTTTTTTTTAAATATTGCATTCACAGATGACCAACCTTTTCATCAGTCTTGGCAGTGTTACTTTTTCTCTCTGGATGTAAAATGAAGGCAGTTGAACAAGGCGCTCTGTTTGTTCTTTATTTTTATCTGGAGAAAAGGAAACCATTTTCAGTGGAATAAATATAAAACGTACTTTGTATAGATTCCATTTGACTCTTTATACATAAAGCTACTAGATTATGAAGTGGTACCCAAATGATTCAATAATCATTTAGCACAATGCCAATTAAACCATTTGTTTATCTTATTTTTGCAGGGTTGATCTTCTTTGTGGACAAAAAGAAAGTTAGTCTAAAAGATCCTTTGTAGAAATGAGCAAACCTTTTGAAACATTTAACTATTAAAGGGAATTTAATTGCTACAACTCAGTCTTCATCCCAACCCTTACCCACCGCTTCAACTTACGTTTACTAGTGGCGTCTTTCCCTCATCCTTCAAAAATGCCTTGATCACACCCATCCTCAAAAAACCCTCCCTCACCCATAATCTGTTTCTAACTATCCCCCCCTACCTCTTCTCCCCTTCGCCTCAAACCTACTTGAACAAAACGTCCATTCAGAACTGTCCTCCCACTCTCCTCCTGCTCCCTCCTGACCCCCCCCCTACAATCCGATTTCCAACCCCACCACTCTACCAAAAAAGCCCTAACCAAAGTCACCAACGACCTACTGACTGACCAAGAGCAAACATCAGTACTCTGTTCTCCTCCTTCCTCGACCTATCTGCCGCATTCAACACTGTTGATAATTCCCTCCTACTTCAGATCCTGGAATCTCTTAGCATCAATGATCTAGCCCTCTCCTGGATCTCCTCATACCTAACGAACCGGATTTTAAGCATCACCCACTCCGACACCTCCTCTTCACCCTGCAACCTATCTGCCAGTGTTGCCCAAGGCTAGGTTCTGGGACCACTACTCTTATCCATCTACATTCTCGGCCTAGGACAACTCATTGCGTCCCACGGCCTTCAGTACCATCTCTGTGCCGACGACACCCATATCTACCTGTCTGGGCCCAACATCACCTCTCTACTATCCAAAATTCCACAATGCCTGTCTGCCATCTCATCCTTCTTCTCTGCTGCTTGCTTAAGCTGAACATGGACAAAACTGAGTTTGTCTTCCCCTCAAGTCACTCTCCCCCTCTACTAGACCTATCCATCACTGTCAATGACTGCTTGCTCTCCCCAGTCCCCCAAGCCAAGTGCCTCTTCCCTCTCCTTCAAGCCTCACATCCAAGCCCTCGCCACCTCCTGCCGACTCCAGCTCAAAAACATATCCTGGATTCGCACTTTCCTTGACCATGACACTGCTAAAATACGTGTTCATGCTGTTATCATCTCCCGCTTTGACTGCTGCAGCCTCCTGCTTACTGACCTCATCACTACCTCCCTTGCACCAATCCAATCTATCCTAAACTCCACTGCCCAACTAATCCACCTGTCTCCCCTCTCTGACAAGCCCTTCACTGACTCCCCACTTCTTAGAGATCCCTGTTGAAAACACTAACCATGACATTCAAAGCCATTCACAACCTGTCCCCTCCATACATTTCTGACATGGTCTCCCGATACCTACCATCATGCAACCTGTGATCCTCCCAAGAACTCCTCCTCTACTCCCCTCTTATTTCCTCCTCTCACAAGCACATACAAGATTTCTCCCGTGCATCTGCTATACTCATGAATTCTCTCCCCCAACACATCAGACGCTCACCTACCCTGGGAACCTTCAAAAGAGACCTGAAGACTCACTTCTTCCATCAAGCCTACAACCTGCAGTTCACCGTATCGTCTCACGATTGGCACTACCCCCTCCTACTGTTGCCCACGCCATTCCTCATAGACAGAGCCCCTGCGGACAGGATCCTGTTCCCTCCTGTATCTGTACGACTTGATTGTCCTTATATATTGTACTTGTCCTTGTCTGCCCTTTCCATATGTAAATGCCATGAAATCTAATGGTGCTATATAAATAAATAATAATAATAATTAATAATAATTTAATAAATAAATTAATCTTACTTTATTTTTGGCATATAAATAAGAAAAGGAATACCAAAGAAATGCATATGAATTTCATACATACTTATTTACACTTTACACATTCAGTCAGTGATTGCCGTAATTGAATTCCCATTAACACATTATCTTTAAGAATGTTCTATTGTTACTGAATGCCAACAAAGATAATTATTTAATTATTTAGTTTTATAGTCTGGTTGCAGGGTCAAACTAGTGGATGAGTAGTGGCGACTAGAGATGAGTAGAGCCATTGAAGTTTGGGTTCTGGCGGTTGAACCGGACTTTGAAAAATGGACAGTTTGGGTCCAAAAGTTGACCTGAACCTCATTGGAAGACTCTGATTGGGCAGTTCGGCTCTCCGCCCACCTACAGCCAACCATAAGCAAACTACTTCCATGGATGTCAGGGTTTTTTTTTTTCTCTTTACAAAGTCGATAATGCTGATTTCTTACCCCAAGTGTGAGCTGATCAAACAATGCAAGCGGCTTGCATTGGGCCGATCACCGAGTGTACCCGAGCACACTGATGCTCGCGTTCCAGTGATTTACATACGTTATGGACCTAAACTCTGAACTTAAACACTCAAAAAATTTTTAAAGGTCTGTGTTTAGTATGGACACTGAACTTTTGAGTCCGGTTTGCTTATCTGTAGCCATATATACACCATGATATGCAATTGTGGAGACTTTCACCCCTTGTTATACTACTTTCACTTTCACGCTGGGGATTTTAATACGTAAAGCACCCGAACTCAGGACACGAACAGGTTTACTCATCTCTAGTAATGACATATTTCACTTATGGATTGCATTCTTTTGAAATTCAAATTGAGCAGCTTTACTAAAAGAGGACCGGTCAACAGGATTCGGAGCTACTAACGAAATACATGCGTTCCGTTCAAACTAAATAGGCCGAGGGTTCATGAAGCTATCAGGCAGCTAAACCGCTATACTAAGCCCAATAAGGTGATGTCACGCCTGGAAGCAAGAAGGGGGTTCCCTATCCAGGTGGCACAGCATCCAACACTTTCCTGTTTCTAGACCAGAAGGGAGAGCTCTGGAACCCGCCTTAAGGGGATCTTCCCTATAAAAGTTAAGGCCTGAAGGAGGGTTAGTCAGAACAGCCATGGAGTGAGTCTGAGGAAGAAGGAGAGCCTGGGGGAGCCGAGATGCGTCGTGCTCACCCCAGAGGAAAGCGCCAGGAAATGGACACTGGATCCAAGGCTGTGCAGGGTCTAATGTCCCGGCAGCCAATACTGGAGGGTGGGGAATTCCAAGTTCCCCACCCACACCAAAGTGCCTGGAGGCAAAACAGCATACTACAGCCCGGTGTCTCCACCGAGTAGTGACCCCTAAAACAGCACTCGAGCTGCCTGTCATACTGGCAAGCACAGGAGTAAGAGGGCCAGCAGCTTAGCTTCAAGCAGCAGAGGCCCACAGGAGTACGTGCAGAGGAGAGGCCTCCAACCCACCTGGCTAGGTGGATCCCCTAATTGTTTCCAGGCCACCCGGGTCCACAGTGTTTTGTTGGTCTACTAGGCATTGCTCCCACCTAGCCAGAATCCTTCTCCACACTGATGAGGGGCAACACCCCGAAACAGCTGTCTGTGGATGGATACCTGGCCTTGGTATTCCCTTGTCATATCTTCAGCTTGTAATGAGCTGGATATTGACTCAAAGGGCCACTTAATATGGTGGTTATCATGGCTAGGTCCTTCACTAGAGGAAGATCTGGCTAGTCCTGTGTTGAGACTCCTAAACGAGGCTCCACAGACTCTATTTGCATATTCAAAATTCCCAGGGGGCAATGGGCCTAGGAATTCACTGTGTTGAGCGCTTTAGCCGGCTGCCCGCAGTGTTTTCTTGAACTGGTCTCCCTGAGATCAGTGAATACTTTGTTTTGTAGGAAATGGACACTGGATCCAAGGCTGTGCAGGGTCTAATGTCCCGGCAGCCAATGCTGGAGGGTGGGGAATTCCAAGTTCCCCATCCACCCCAAAGTGCCTGGAGGTAACTGCAATGAACAAGTAAAGGTAAAGGAAATGTTCATTGCTGTGGCCTCAAGTTATTCCCACACCTCCGTCCTGCACCTTACACCCCTGCTACATCCACTGACCCGGGGATTTGCTCTGCCCGTGTGGAGCTGCTCCATCCCAGCTGCCCGTCCATCATCCCCGGTGGTTCTGCAGCAGCGGTGGCCACCAATAGCCACATACACAGGTGGGGTCATGAATAACTTTTCTTTTAAACCACCCCATTCCCAAAAACTCTTTCAACTGACCCCTGGGTCACAGAAGCCGGGTCTCGACCCCTGTGACTCCCCGGAGACAGCATAGCCCAGTTTTGAGTATCCCACGGCCCTGGGGCCCATCATATACACTGTTGACAAATCAAGTGTAACTATACATGTCATGGTTTAAATATATATAAAAAATATAATGCATCGATAATGATAAACTAATGTAATTTATTTTACGGTATCAGTTATTCATATATCAAAACATTTCCTCCTAACAATATTGGTCTTATACAACGTATAACCTGCAGAGTGAATCAAATGCTTTGAAGCAGAACCCCTAATTACATTGCTCAGCCCAGGAGGAACATTACCGGCCGCTAATCATCGTACTGCAAAAATTATGAAACAAAATGACTCAAACTTTCACCTCTCTCATACATGGGGGGAAATCGGCCCCGGATCATAAATTTGATGACTGCAATCATTGTATTGTTAACATGCAGAACGAGCTCCATCATTCTTAAGATCCTAAATATCACAAAGAAAAATTCTGTTCCTGTAATTGGACTTAATGGATTTTGGTGACCTTTGCTTTGTGCTTATTTTCTTTTGAAAATTATAGTTCAATCAAGTTGTAATGAAAAAGTTTTATAAAGAAAATAAGGAGAACAATTTACTGTAAGTCATTTACTTCAATTAACCACCATGCCCATGCTGCCGCGAAATGCTACATGCCAGTCATCGATCGGGATGTATGGAAATCTACACCGCTAGAATATTTGTCTAAAATTACTGTAAAATGACTTGTAGTGAGATTATTTTTTAAAGTGAGAAGCATACATTCAGTATATCGCATGTTATGTAAGTGGAATATTGTATTGAACTTTAGTCTACCATGTAGATCATGCCATTTAGTACAAGTGTGTCTACCCTTAGCTTTCTGCACATTGTATTAGCACCAGCATGCGTGACGTCACAAATCTACATTTTTACGTAGTGCAAATCCTAAGAAGACACTCACATAAATAACTTTTACAAGTTTATGTCAAAATTGCAAAATAATATATGAATAATGCTCATTTTAATTATATTTTTGTAGAAAACACCAAAAAACATTTTTTTTTCCAAATTTCAAACAAAGATATGGAAAACACACAAAGGTATATAAATCTAGAGTAAACTAGCTGCAGCTGCATTTCTTTTCTAACTTTTTCCTTTCAATTTTATGGTCTTCCGAACAATTTTCACATTATCTTTTCTGAAGAATGTTCTTTACAGACATTTTCCCCACAAGTGGTACCATATTGCTCAGTTTTCCTCTCTAACTTTCTTGGACAAATGAAACAACACTTTTGTTTTCTTTCTCGTGTCCCTGGAATATCCTGAAACTGTACACTACACCATTGCATTGCTTCATTAGTTTGCTTTAGCAAGTATTTCATGTTGCTTCGCTCCATCATGTGAGGCACTACAAGTTCATGGGAAAGGTCCTTCAAGATTAGGTGTCTCGTGTCCTTCCTCCTGCATGGAATTCTGGATGAGTTTCTCTATAAATAATGAATAAATTCAGGACTGCTACATCCAGCATATTTGAAACGATTACTAAAGACCAATGTCTTGTTTGCCTCTTGCATAAATATTCTCCCAATATTTCATCAATTTTGTCTACACCTCCTTTAGTTTTATTGTAATACAGGGTGATTTCTGGTTTCATTTCCTGTAATTGCTGTCAATAGTGCAATCATAAAGCATGGTACTGAGTAATATAACGGATTTCTTCTTCTTCGCTTTGTAAGATACCAGTGTCGCTTTGTTGTTGAAACCAAAGACACTGTCATAAAGTGCTCACTGTGGATTGTGTTTCATTGCTTGAGGAATTTCTCGTCGATTTGGCTTCATAGTACCAACAATTGTAACAGCTTTTTCAAGCAGAAAATTGCCCAGTTCAACTTTGTTAAATTAGTTGTCCATGGTAATGTTTCTACCTGAATTGTATATTGGTACAGCAAGTGTTTTCACAATCTCAGACCCTAGATCTTTTTGTACTGGTGCATTAACTTCTTTGCCAAAGTAGATAAGCCCATTTATGCCGTAATAATTTGCAGAATCACACATCCAGAACATTTTTATTCCATACTTGGCTGGTTTACTGGGCATGTAACACTGTATGCAGAATTATTAGGCAAATTAGTATTTTGATCACATGATACTTTTTATACATGTCCTACTCCAAGCTGTATAGGCTACCAATTAAGTAAATCAGGTGATATGCATCTCTGTAATGAGGAGGGATGTGGTGTAATGACATCAATACCCTATATAAGGTTTAGTGGCAAATAGCCAACAGGGTCGCAAGAAGCGTGTTAGGCAAAAAAAGCGCAAAATAATTGCCCATGAATTTAGGAAACTCAAGCGTGAAGCTGCCAAGATGCCATTTGCCACCAGTTGTGCCATATTTCAGAGCTGCAACGTTACTGGAGGATCAAAAAGCACAAGGTGTGCCATACTCAGGGACATGGCCAAGGTAAGAAAAGCTGAAAAACGACCTCCTTTGAACAAGAAACATAAGATAAAATGTCAAGACTGGTCCTTGAAATATCATAAGACTGATTTGTCAAAGGTTTTATGGACTGATGAAATGAGAGTGACCCTTGATGGGCCAGATGGATGGGCCAGAAGCTGAATCAGTAAAGGGCAGAGAGCTCCACTCCGACTCAGACGCCAGCAAGGTGGAGGTGGGGTACTGGTATGGGCTGGTATCATCAAAGATGAACTTGTGAGACCTTTTCAGGTTGAAGATGGAGTGAAGCTCAACTCCCGGACCTACTGCCAGTTTCTGGAAAAGAACTTCTTCAAGCAGTGGTACAGGAAGAAGTCAGTATAGTTTAAGAAAAACGTGATTTTCATGCAGGACAATGCTCCATCACATGCATCCAACTACTCCACAGCGTGGTTGGACAGTAAAGGTCTAAAAAAAGAAAAATAATGACATGATCCCCTTGTTCACCAGATCTAAACCCCATAGAGAACCTGTGGTCCCTCCTAAAATGTGAGATCTACAGGGAGGGAAAACAGTACACCTCTGGGAACAGTGTCTGGGAGGCTGTGGTGGCTGCTGCACGCAATGTTGATCGTAAACAGATCAAGCAACTGACAGAATCTATGGATGGAGGCTGCTGAGTGTCATCATAAAGAAAGGTGGCTATATTGGTCACTCATTTTTGGGGGTTTAGTTTTGGCATGTCAGAAATGTTTATTTCTACACTTTGTGCAGTTAAATTAGTTTACCTGGTGAAAATAAACAAGTGAGATGGGAATATATTTGGTTTTTATTAAGTTGCCTAATAATTCTGCACAGTAATAGTTACCTGCACACACAGATATCCTCCTAAGATAGCCAAATCTATAAAACACCCCAACTTCCAAAAATATTAAGCTTTGATATTTATGAGTCTTTTGGGTTGATTGAGAAAATAGTTGTTGATCAACAATAAAAATAATCCTCTACAATACAACTTGCCTAATAATTCTGCCAACAGTGTATTGTATGAACTTGCAACGTCCTCTGAAGGGTACATGTTGCTCATCTACTGTAACATTAGTACTAATATTGTACAGTTTGGTGCAATTTTTGTTAAATATGTTCCAGATATAAATGATAGGGGCTAATTTGTCTGTTTGGAACCTCGCTGCACGAGTTCCCTTATCATCAAATCGAATGTTTCTTCTAGTTTCCTCATCTGTCCACTGCCATTGTCAGGAAAAAAAAGTACAGAATACGTCTTTAGGGGAAAAGTACCTGAGACTTCCCACAGCTCCCTGAGCATGTCTCACAAGATTATGTATTAAAGTATGTCCAACTAATGAAGGATTACTGTGCCAAGAAACATTCGTTTGGATGTTCTAATGATCACTTTTTCAAGATCCACTTCTTCATCATCAGAAGAATCACTGGATGAGGATGTTTGATTAGCTGGTGTGCCATTTCTGACTAGATGTTAGCAAAATAAAAGAGAAATCAATTAACACAATCAGGGTTGTCCACTGTTTGCTTGTATGTGACACACTGTAAGGGTAAAGTGCCCCCTTAATCCTCTCACCCTCAGCAGCTACTTTCTTTTACGTGGTGTACAATTCTCTGGATTTTTATGGCTTACAAGCTGTACCTGACCCGACCAAGAGCCTAGGGTTACCCAGTTACGGGTTGATTTTACTGGAGATGTCACAGTGCCTGTTGCCCGGTCCCGTTGCCCTGGTGGTTACTGAAAAGAGGAACAGTTAATAATTAAAAGTGTTTGTGACACCACCTACGGCTCCATTAAGGTTGCCGGTGCTATGAGACCTCCGGGGTGATGGTAAAGCAGCAAGTTGGTTACGCTCCCTGTAGGCGAAGCAGGATCCCCGGGGCAGTAGTGGAACAGGTGGGCGGCTCCTCAGGCGCAGGTGAATGAATTACACCACACAGTTAATATTTTGCCACAGATTTACTGGCAGTTCTTGAAACACAGTCTTCTCGGGTCTGCCTGGCCTGGGTAGTCACTGGAAGTTAGGATGCCACACTTGGGTCCCTCAGTGGAGTGCCTACCGTTCATGCCCAGTCCCTTCCAGCGCTCTCTCCTTTCTTCCTCAGCGTTTTCACACGCAGAGGCTGAAGCCAGCTCCCTCTAGCTGAGTGACTCCTCTCTGAGCCCTCGGCGTCCTATATGGTGTCTTTTCCTGGGTGCGCCGGGAGTCGGCGTCAACTCCCTGAAGAAGCTCTGGACTCTGGTTCGGTGGCTCGGGATGACCTCCATTCCGAGACTGAACCCCTCCGAATAGTGATCGTACTGCGTCCGGATTCAGGCGCACTGCAACACCTGGTGCCCCTAGGGTCCTTCCCGACAGCTTCACTGCTATCCCACACTTCTCACTCCCCAGTGGAGCTCTGTGCTAACTCTCTCCAACTCTCACTAACTCTCCTCCCATCCACACACTCTTCTACTCTGTCACACCACCCATGGAACTGGGTCCTCCCTTAGTGGGTCCTCCCTCTGTCCCCTAACTAGGTGTGTGTATGTGTAATGAGGGTCCTTTATGCAGCATTTCAACTCCTCAGCCACAGGAATACTACACACTCTTTTGTGGGTGCAGTACCCCTCTGTGGCGTCCCGACCAGTGGGTCGCCACACTACCCTTTGCAAGCTTCTTATAGAAACAAAGAGACTGAAAATGAGTCAGACTTCCTCCCAACATCATATAATCACAGGTCCTTCAGCAATTAGCTCACAGTGTATACTGTCCTCAGTACTCTCTATATAGCTCATTACTGTGTTCAGAAGGACCTACGATGATGTCATGGCCTTATCACTTCCTCCCAAAATCACATGACATCCACACATGGCATGATCCACCCCCTGGCCCCTCCGCCAGCAACCCTGACTACAAATAAAGTAACTTGAGACACAAACACTGCTGAGTACATGATAAAAATAGCAGGAGCCTAAAAGGCCCCCATTCCTCAAAAAAAACATTGTCACACCAAAATGCGTATCAAAAAAAATTATATGAACAACTGGATATTACCAACAACGGCATACTTGAGGAATACTTAGATTTTTACAATTCTAGCTAAAGTAATTTTGCAGATAATAGCAAAAAAGTAAGCACGAGGGCCTAAAAGGCCCCCGATACGCATTGTAGGGTTAAGGAACCATATTTTCCATGACATAAATTGAAACATTATTGTGTCATGGTAAAAAAAGAGTCTTGCTAGGCTGTAATTCAAAATTGCAATGCAAAACTACAGTTTAGCCTAATAAAGACACATATAACATAAACATCTCCTGACAGAGTATCACAATGTTGTGCTTTTCTTAAAGAGTTTTCCACTACTAATGTGACCCTCCTTTTTATCCTAACGATTTACCAATATAAGTCTGCTACTTACTCTGCTCCTGTAAGATGATCTCTCTGAGGCTTGTAAATAGTCTTATTGTTGTAGCTTAGATACTTCTGATCCGGAAACCAGAATTGGACTAACTGAGCAGGGAATATCCTTGGTGAAGGAGTAGCTGCCTCTCTGTGATGGAGAACAGTCTGGGGATTACACCTCTCTCCTCTGAGCCCTCACCAGTGATGGGCCCTGCTCAGTTGGTCCGAATCCGGTCTCAAGATCGGAAGGATCAAAGCTAGAACAACAATAAAGGTATTTACAATCCTCAAAGAGATAAGATTACAGGAGCAGGGTAGGTAGCAGAAGTATATTGGGAAAGTGGAGTTAGGACTAAATAATGGGGGTTAAATTAGTAGTGCAAAATTTCTTTAAGTCAGCAAAAATCCGTGTTCTGCAAAATTTGGATTCACTGTAATTCACTTTGCACAAATTCAACCACATGGTAGCTAGAAGAACCACAGAGGGCCTAGCAAAAGGTTAAAAAATCCCCCTAGTTCTTGCCTTTTTCCCACCCCTCTGGCCTCTCACCATGTTCACTACTTGCTTTCCCCCATACTGTCCTAGGTGCCTCTTATAGCTGCAGGGAACTGAAACTAATGGCCACCCTAAGCTAGGTTGGCACTTGTGCCACAACTTTACTACACATGTTCTAGGCTGGGACATCCAGCAACGACTTGGTCCACACATGCGCATAGACATCTGGGGTCTATTATAGTTATACCCGGACGTCCCTGTTTAGTGTGAAGCTGCCTGGGATTTCATTGTATGTTCGCAGTAAGAAAAGTCACAGAGGAGCCTATAAAGACAGAGAGCAGCAGGGGTGAGTGGTGGGGCAAGTATTCATTTTTGGTTTTGTTCTTCATATCTTACATTATTATTTGTTCTGATAATAAAGGACAATCAAATTGTGGAGAATAAATTGGCTGCAAATTGAATTCCCAGTAAAATCTGTGCAATTTGGTGATTTTAAATCCTGCCAAATATGCTAATTTCTCTGCTGTACTAAAAAAAATTTGAAAAAGATATGTATTGTCATGCACATGTAGGATAGGAAACCACAGTCTGGTTCCTGTACAGGCTAGTACTCCAACTGTACAGTCAATAAAGGCACCTGCACAGATAGGAGTATCCCTAACCACAGGACCAGATGATGACTGCTCGGGCCTCTCATTCTGGTCCATCGTCAAGAGTTTCCCATACTTCCTTAGAAACCAGGGGTGATGTTGCTAAGCACAACAATTACAACAGGGCTATCACAATGGTCTC
>JARQOC010000006.1:47889937-47930851 GCA_033576535.1 Allobates femoralis
TATCTTTAAGGCCATGTTCATACAAGACTACTTGATGAGTTTTACTTCAGTATCTGTAAGGCCATGCTCAGACGAGGAGTATTTAGTGATGTTTTTCCTCACTATATGTAAGGCCACGTTCAGACGAGGAGTACTTGGTGAGTTTTACTTCACTATCTGTAAGGCCTTGTGCAGGCGATGAGTGTTTGGTGCGGTTTTTACCGCAGTATCTGGAAGGCAATGAGTATTTCGTGTTTTTTACCTCAGCATCTGTAAGGCCTTGTGCACCGCTGAGCATTGTGTCACATTTAGGGGACAACAACAAGAGTCTCCATTTTTCCAAAATTTGGCCCAGACACCACTTCAGTGGCATCAATTGCCCGCAGTTGCAAGCTTAAATGATTGGTGAGGTGACTTTCATGCAGCACATTCCAAAATCCACAAGCCTTTAGTCTCCCCATGTTATTTGTAAGATCTGTAAGATTTGTAACAAATCTAAGTAGAGGCCAAAATATCTATACTTTGAGTACTTCATGCATGAACCGTCACATGGATATGAAGCAAAGGCCGCAGTGGGAAGCTCACTGTGCTACAATGCAGCCTAGCGGGCCGGGCCAACCACCGACTGGCCCATCAAGTGCATCTGCTGCCTCTTCATCCTCTGTGACTGTGGGGACAGCAGTCACACATGTTTTTGGATGCAGACCTTCCACCTTTACCCGCAGCAGCCAGTGTGATTAGAAGGTCCTCAGTTCTTTTGGAAGTGGAAACACCTGCTGCTGTTGAGCGCTGTCAGACATCAAGAGCACCACCTTTGGATGAAGTCAACATAATATGTCCACCTGCACCTCCCTCCCAGATCAGCAGTTTCCGGGGACACCCTACTCAACCGTGTCTTAGCACAGCAGCCAGCCCTCGGTCCCTCAGATGTGGACAAGTAATAGACCATTTCCTCCTGACCATGACAAAGCTAAGAGGTTGAATTTCACCATCTGCAAGCTGTTGGCTTCAGAAATGCTTCGTCTTCGCCTGTTATACACTTAGGATTTTTGAGACCTTCTGTCCGTCGCAGTGCCCCAGTACCAGATGCACAGTCGCCACTACTTCTCAAGAAAGCTGTGCCTGCGCTACACCGGCATGTCGCACACAAAATCACCGCTTCCTTAAGAAACTCTGTGTGTGACAGGGTGCTTTTCACCACAGACACTTGGACCAGTAAGCATGGATAGGGGCGTTACATGCGGCGACTGTGCACTGGGTAATAATAATAATAATAATAATAAAATACTTATTTATATAGCACCAACGTATTCGCAGCGTTACATGTAGGGTTAGAGTACAGGTAACTATGAAGACAGCAGGAGAAGGGACTGCTGCCCAAGTCTTGCCGTCCCCACGAGTTGTGTGTCAATCCTCTGTATGTATAAGTTCCTCCACTCTTTCTGACTCTTCAACCTCGTCTCGGTCCTCCACCTGCACCCAAAGCCTGTCTGGTAATGCCACCCGCGTTCTAACTGCGCACAAGGAATCTGCACACCTCCTTACTATGATGGCAGCAGGGCTCAACGGCATCAGGTGGTCTTTACCTTGAAATGTCTGGGAAATATGAGTCACACAGCTGAGGATTTGTGGTCTGCTCTGGCGACCGAGTTTCATCAATGCTTGTTTCCACTGAACCTGCAGCTAGGGAAGGCCGTGTGCGACAATGCTGCAATGCTGGGTGCATCCCTCCGCTGAGGCAGTGTGACACACGTGCCTTGCATAGCTCACATCTTAAACCTGGTTGTCCAGCCAATTTTTGCACACCTAGATGGTGTTAAGCAGAGGACACGGTCGCTGTGTGCTCACTTCCGCTGTTCGCATCACGCAGCTCAACGCCTTGCATCTCTACAGAAGTCGTTCAGCCTGCCAGCTCACTGGCTGAAATGCGATGTGCCGACACGATGGAATTCAACTCTACACATGTTGCAGCAACTGTGGCAGCACCGACGAGCCCTGGTGTAATAAGTCATGACGTATAACCTGGGCCTATGAGATCCAGAGGTGGGGCAAATCACACTGCTGGAGTGGTCTGAAATGAATGACCTATGCACCATTCTGTACAGTATTGAAATGTCGACGAAGATGTTTAGTGATGATTATGCCATTATCAGCATGACTATTCCCGTCATTTCCATACTGGAGTACAGGAGCACACTTTAAACAGTATTCAGAGTCAGGTGGTGGCACTAGAGGAGGGGGAGGAAGTACAGGAGGAGTCGTATGCGGAAGGGATCACAAGATCTCCAAGGTGCAGTTCACAGTTTATGAATGAGGGTCTACATTATGCTTGCTCAGACCCTTCTTTATCTGGGCCTGGATCCGACTCCAAAAGCTTCTGGGCATCAGTGCAGATAATTTCCTCGTCTTGACTCACAAAAGCTTTGGAGCAGACCTCTGATTCCCAGGCTATAGTATGAGAGAATAGGGATGCATACTCAACCATCTGTGTTACCCTCATACTCAGATGGGTGGCTGGAGACTTGGGAGCTGTGAGGAAGCAAGTGGGATTGTGGTGTATTTGTGATGTAGAAGTTGAGGTGGAGGAGAGCCCACTTGCTGAAGCGCTTGTTATCCATTCAACCGCCTGCTCTTTTTGTGCCTCATCGAGAATTGGTATCGATCATCGTCTGAGTTGTGTCCGTACGAAAGGGATCATATCAGAATCTCCACGGAAAGAAGTAGACATCTTACTTTGGCTGGAAGATTGCCTTTCTTCAGTAGATGTTAATGTAGATTTAGCATGTACCCCATGGACACAAACTTTTTTTCCCTTTCTACCACGCCGACTCCCATTCCCACCAGCAGCAGGCCTTTTACCACTCATTTTGTATGGGACAAAATTTGCAACTGTACAGATGTTGGACAACAAGAAGCTGGATGTAAATCAAGCAGAGGTGACTGAACCAACACTGCTACTTGACCCGAAGTGAGACCTGGGCAAGGTGCAGTTAAAAATTAAAAGTAAGTGACTACACAGGCGGTGTAGTTGTTTGTATTAGAAGTGGCCTACACTGCTTCTTTTTGTGGCACTGCTACTTGACCCAAAGTGAGACCTTGGCAAGGTGCAGGTAAAAATTAGTACCGGTGGTGTAGCTTCTTTCACAAGTGGGCTACACCACTGTGTAAGTGACACTGCTACAGTACTAGCCCAAACAAATTGCCTGGACTAGCTGCAGCCAAAAAATTCCTACTAAGGCTGCCTTCAGACTTGCAGATGCCTCCGCAGCGTTTTGCAGAGGCATCTGCAAGTATCTGCATGCAGACCGCGGCCCCTATGTTTATAATAGAGCGCATGGCGGTCTGCAGATGCTTGCAGACCGCCATGCGCTCTCATTGCTCGCCATTAGTGATCTGTGCGCAGGCGGAAGCCTGCGCTTAAATCACACACTCTCGCCCGCACCAGGGACGCAACATCTCGCGTCCCTGGTGCGGACGAGAGTGTGTGATCTGTACGCAGGCATCCGCCTGCGCACAGATCACTAATGGCGGGCAATGAGAGCGCACGGCGGTCTGCAAGCATCTGCATGCAGATACTTGCAGATGCCTCTGCAAAATGCTGCGGAGGCATCTGCAAGTCTGAAGGCAGCCTAAGGCAGGTGGTGTAGCTTTCTTCACAGCAGTACTACACTACCTGCCCTAAAGGACTCCCAGAGCTAGATGTGGCCAGATGCTGTGAAAAACGCTTGCACAGCACTGGCACACTTCTGCCTGGGAAAAACTAATAGGGACTGCTCTAACCTAGCCCTCAAAAGGGCTGAAATTAAAACTAGTCCCTGCTTCTATGAAGTAGCCCTGAAAAAGGGCTGCTAGACTACTAGTCCCTAGTCCCTAATCGCTACTCCTATGAAGCAGCCCTCAAAAGGGCTGATACTCCTAAAATTCGCACCCTTCCTCCAGTCCCTACTCCATAAACCTATCTATCTACCTCATTAGCTGAATCAGAACACAATTGCTTGATTTCGCTCTATATCGCCCACAGCAGCAGCAGCCATGAGCAAATGGTGGCGATGGAGAAAACGGCTGGGTCTTATAGGGCTAGGACATGTGACTTACACAGCCAATGATGCCTGACCTTGCTTGTGTGCAAAAAATGCACTTTGCTGTGTGTTTGATTGGCTGACAGCCTGCACCGCCCCACTGTATCTGCAGTTTGGAGGAAAAAAAATGGAGATCGCTATCATTTCTGCAGCACTGGTACAACCCCTCCGCACATTATACCAAGAAACTGGATATTCACAGTCATTAACACGATTAGGGTTAGGGTTAAGCTTTTGGTGATCGAAGTGTTATCGAACATAACCGCGAACTGCCGAATTTCAAATTAATTGTTCTAATTCGACAAAACCGCCCAAAACAGCTCGAATTTGAGATTGGCGAACAAATCGAACCGAGCATCGCTCATCTCCAGCCGAAAACAGTTTAATGAATATGATCCTTCTACTGTAATCTCAACAAAGGTTCATATAGGATTGTGTTAAACACATTAACAGTCTATTCATTACATATTGAGGGGTTCTGTCTTCAATAATCCAACACAGAATAAAGTGGCAGAAACATTCAGCTGCAACAAGGAAACATTTCTTTATAAAAAGTAAACCTTTTAGTTTTAAGATTATTCATAGGACATATTCACTTCTTTTTTACATCTCTTTGTGTAAATGACTTCTCCATCAGATTGCTGTTATCACACTTCTATATCTTTCTCATTTATTTTCTTTACAGCCATGCATTACATTCGTCATATTCCCTATGGGATGTATCTGACGAAGGAACATTAGACATAAAGTGACAGATCCTCATACGAGGCTCCATATTCGCTGCCAGCAGGTGTTATTTTTGCAGAGTCCTGAGAAACCTCTCCATCTTCTTTTCTTCTAGAACAGGCTGTGCATATGTCAATATAATGCTGGAAACATTACTGAAACACTCAAGGTTATCTTAATCAAAAACCAAACAAAATAGTAAAATAAGTAGAGTAAGGGTATGTGCACATTACCGGCGGGTTGGTCGTCGGCGGCTGGGCGGAACCCGCCAGGAAGCTCCGGCGCCGTCCACCGGCTTCCTGGCGGGTATGTGCGGCGGGAGCCGGGCGGGTGACGGGCGGGAGCCGGCGGTTGCACAGCGGGTTCTCGGCGGTGGGTCTGCTGCGGCTGGAAGCAGCACATGATTCTGCTTGCAGCCGCTGCAGAACCGCCGTTTTATAGAACAAGCTCATTCTTTGCTAACCCGCTGGGAAACCTGCGGGTTAGCAACGGATGAGGCTGTGTAAACCGCCGGTGTGTGCACAGCCTTGGTCGGTTTACATTGGTTTTAATGTTAATCCAAACGCCGGTTTGGATTAACATAAATTTACATAAAACTAATGTAAACAAACCGGCGGTTTACACAGGTAAACCGCCCAGAACCCGGCAAGTACTCACATAGCCTAAAATGCTAATACATTGCTCACCTACACCTACAAGGACTGTCGGTGTTGACATTTCTATTACTATTCATTTAAATTTGTTTCGATGGAACGGAGCTGCTGTTGCAGATACAACCTGTCACGCTTCCGGTGGAAGGCGCCCTGGAGTGGACCCACTGGGCTGTGGTACCGAACTCCCCTGGGTGAGCTGGTCCTAGTTTAACCAACCCTATACAGGGATTGCCAGGGAAAGCCCAGGGGGCCTAAATACCACAGCTGCTAGTACCAAGGGGGAAAGAAAAGAAAAGGGGGGGACAAGAGGCGCAATAGTGCCCTTATCACTAGACACTAAACAAAGCAGGTGAGAAAAGGTTCACTCACCTAGTCCAGTTGTGCCACCCACAACTGGTTAAAAGGCCTGATATGATAAGTGTCCTGATGGCTGCTGCTGGACTTCCACCGGTCTCCACTCGGGTAGACGAACTTGAAGTTTTGGGAAAGGAAGATGTGTCACAGTCCGCGCTGCCAAGAAATCCGCTCGTAAATAACGCTAGTAGTCGGTATCCAGATTGATCCTTTTTATTCATCCAACGCGTTTCAACGCCCTCCTGGCGTCTTCCTCAGGGATCTCTGAGGAAGACGCCAGGAGGGCGTTGAAACGCGTTGGATGAATAAAAAGGATCAATCTGGATACCGACTACTAGCGTTATTTACGAGCGGATTTCTTGGCAGCGCGGACTGTGACACACCTTCCTTTCCCAAAACTTCAAGTACCAAGGGGGAGGCTCGTAGGGTTAGCCTATACTATGGTATAGCTAAGTAGGAATCAAGGAACAGAGCCCAAGGCTAGGAGAGCAGGAATGTTCTAAGAGTGAAAGCACAAGGTGGGCCTGACCAACAGTCAGCAAGGCAGAGGCAAACTAACTTAACAATCAGGCACCTCCCATCAGTGGAGGTGGCCTGATATACCGGAGGACGGGTAGCTATTGGTCAAGGGGAGTGTCAGGTTGGGCTGGGTCAGCCCCAAGAGTCACAGGAGAAGGGCGTGGCCACGCCTAGTGCACCATTCATTACACTCATGAAACCGACCCTTGCAGCGTGCTGGTGCATGAGCCGGGCGGTCAGCAAACAGGAAGTGTATCCGGCGATGGCTCCGAGACACATTATGCCTGGACACTGGATGCCTGATCAGCAGAGGAGCACCGGATGAAGACCCAGGAGAGGGTCTAACACCTAACACAACCCACTACCTTCAGAGGAAGGTAGCCATGTTTTCTCATCTTGTACAAGCCTTCAAATTTGTCTTTGTACTTTATTTCATGTGGTTCCTTGACATTAGATGATTGAAGTTCTGCATAACCTTCTTGGCCCTGTTAGTGCCCTATAGTGATTGTTATCGCTCTTTACTACCATGTAGACTTGATATTGACCCCTGATCAATTATGACTTGGTTTCATTCTCGACCTTTCCATACGATGCTTCAAACATGGTTACTCCTTTGTTGCCTTCTGACTATTCCTAATTTTTGTGCCTTAGCCTTTAGCCCATGTCCCCACATACTGACAACCATTGGTTCCGTTCCAGATTATGTCACAATCTGTCAGTACTGAAGCCGCTAATGCATGATTATCCCAGAAACCATGAATTGAAAAGTAAAACGTACATGTCCATCCAGGCTTTAAAGGTGAGAACTCAAGAATTCTTTGGACTCGAGATTCTTGTCCTGGTATGCCAAAGGGTTCGTGGCTTGAAGGGAGCTAACCACCAGGATTTAACCACCTATAAATCAGTGCAGCAGGTGATTGATATGTGCATTATTATATCACTATTAGTTTTTTTTTTATTCCTCCCCTGTGGGCTTGGCAATTTGCTGTAAGCTAAACCCCGTCCCTGGATAGGAGAGAGGGGGTTTTACTTAAAGCAGACTGCAGGTCCATGGGGGAGGAAAAAAACAAAAACAAATAGTGACGTAAGACAAAACTATCAGGCATATACCCCTAACAAAAATAAAAACAATAATAAGCAAAAAAGATTAAAAAAAACAAATAAAAAAAAAAATAAAAATAAAATACTAAAAAAAATAAAATTTAATTAAAAGAACTAAAAAAAAAAGAGTTAAAATAAAACTCACACATCAATCACCTGTTGCACTGATTCACAGGTGGTTAAATCCTGGTGGTTGGTTCCCTTTAAGGGATCCACAGTACAATTTGTAATACTTAGCAATGACCCAACATATTGTATACAGTCATGGCCGAAAGTGTTGTCACCCTTGAAATTGTTCCAAAAATTGAAGTATTGCTCCCCAAAAAAATATTGCAATTGCACGTGTTTTGATGCAATGTTTATTTCCTTTGTGTGTATTGGAACAACACAAATAAAAAGACATAAATTCACACAAAAGCCGCAAAATGGGCTGAACAAAATTGTTGTCACTCGCAACTTAATGTTGGTTTCCCCCTTTAGTATAAATAACTGCAATCAATCACTTCCTATAACCTCCACAAGCTTCTTCTTACCTGGAATTTTGGACTCTTCTTAATCTGCTCCCGGTCTCTCATATTTGAGGCGTCTTCTCCCAACAGCAATTTTCAGATCTCTCCACCTGTGATCAATGGGATTTAGATCCGGACTCATTGCTGCCACGTCACAAGTCTCCAGCGCTTTGTTTCTGGGGCTTCTTGAAGTATGTTTGGCGCCATTGTCCTGCTGGAAGACCCATGACCTAGGGCGCCCCCAGCTTTCTGACACTGGGCTCTACATTGTGACACAAAATCCTTTGGTAATTTTCAGATTTCATGATGTCTTGCACACAGTCAAGACTCCCAGTGCCAGGAGCTGCAAAACAACCCCAAACATCTCTGACCTCCCCCATATGTGACTGTGGATCCAGTGTTCCTTTTCTTTGTAGGCCTCATTCTGTTTTTGGTAAACAGTAAAAAGATGTTTTTTACCAAAAAGCTTTATCTTGGTCTCATCTGTCCACAAGGCGCTTTCCCAGAAGGATTTTATTTACTCATGTACATTTTGACAAACTGCAATCTAGCACTTTTATATCTCAGTGTCAGCAGTGGGTCTCCTCCAATACATTTCATTTAATTCACATTCACAAGACTTTGCCCAAGCATCCCCTGTTCTCTGGAATTCTGCACCCCAAAATGTCTGACTGTCCCCCACACTCAGAACCTTCAAGCAGAACCTGAAAACCCATCTCTTCAGAACATGTTAAAGGTAAGGGAGACACTGGAGCTGGCTAGGAGGTGTCGGTTTCTGACACCTTAAGTTGTGCTGCAAGGGACCACTAGGGGGTTCCGCGCTTACTGACCACCCTGTTAATAGTGGGTATGGGGTTATGGTTTTGGAGGGTCCCGCGCTCACTTTCACCTACTTATATCTAAATTAAACGTTCACAGTATTGTTTAAAAGGCTTTTATTA
This sequence comes from Allobates femoralis, assembly GCA_033576535.1. NCBI lineage: Eukaryota > Metazoa > Chordata > Amphibia > Anura > Aromobatidae > Allobates > Allobates femoralis. Next base: position 47,898,799 of record JARQOC010000006.1, read on the forward strand.
GATCTATGTTTTTTTAAAAAAATAAAAATTATCAATAAAAACTGATATATAAACAGGTTGTCTCAACCGGTTTTTCCTTCTGGAGCGGTTATCATTCCTTCTTCCACTTTCAACTTTTTGATCCTGCTAGTACTTTGTTTGGTATTCTGTGCCTGTGAATTATTGGGGGTTATTAATGTTTATTGTGGAACTCTAATTTTTCTCTATATTCCTTATATAAGAATTTGCTTACCTCTACCCTTCAGTTGAGGTGTTTGCTTGTCGTGTAGTCCCTCCTTCTGGGTAATTTTGGTTTAACCTGTAGGATTTTCCATAGATTTTGGTGTCATTACCTTGTAACAGTTTTTATTGTTTTCAATGTTAACTTATGTTCAATTTCACCTTATCTGATGTTGTATTGGGGTAGTGCCTCTATAAGGTTTCCTCCTCTGTAGTCAGATACCTAGGACATATACGGTATTCATTTTCATTAATTCTTATATTACACTTTATCCGTTTCACAGGATGATCAGCCTCTAGATAACTTACAATGTTGATTTTTCATCTACCAAATTCGTCCTCTGCTGGTTATAGTTTGGTCTCTTATTGTTGAACTGTGTGGTCTATAGTACAACATAGAAAACAGGCTGTTAATTAGTAATTGTTCCCTGTTTTCACTCCCTCTCACTAGTATCCTACCTCTTGTTTACATAAGAGTTTAATATGCATGAGCACAACCAGCATATATAATCCACTTAATCCTCACTGTTTTGCATGACAACACCTTATTATCTGTCTAATGTGTTACACTGGATACTCACAGTACTGCCTCTGGTTTGTCAGGTTCTCCTGTTCTGTATTCTCCTCCACACTGCCTGTGCGTCCACTTCTGACTCGCCTGCTCCTTGTTGTTACGGAGCGGTAGTGGGGCTGCTGTGACTCGGCTGCGACTCAGCTGTTATCTGTCTTTAGCGTGTGAGCGGCTGCGAGCAAGCACCGTGGCCGGCGGTGCCGCGCGCGCCCTCCTCTCGCTTCCTTGCGTGTCACACCTCACGTCTCGTCGGCGTCAGCGTTAGGGGCGGAGTCGTGTTCTAATCGCTAGCGCTAGCGAGATTGGCTGGCAGGGCTGTCAATTCCGACGCGTTTCGTAAGAGGGCGTCTTACTTCATCAGGGTTGACACCCCCTGCCTACGTCCTCACTCTTATAGGGGATTAATGTAATTGGTCCTTAGTCATGTGGTTTAACTCAGCCAATTACTGTCCTGTATTCTCGTTCCCTACAATACTGGCAGAGAACAAGTGTGCAGGCAGAAGCTGACCTTTTACAGTTCTCTAAGTGTTATTCCAATTAGCTATAAACTCTTCATTATTGCTACATTCTTGCTACAATCTCTTCACTATTGCCTGTTCTTATTGAGGGTTTTGTTGCATATCTATTTTTCTGCAGATTCTCAACTTTTATTGTTTATAGCAATGATAAGGTTCTACTCTGATTTTTTGTATTCTATGTTGCACCTTGTATATTACCCATCAGGTATAATAGAGTGTCTATTATTTCTACTTTGTTTTTTATATTTTTAATAAATTTATTCATTAAACCCAAAGATTTCCATTTCTTGGTTTAACCCCATTGGTGCCATGGATTGTAGTTCATAAATCCATTTTGACTCACATCTGCTCATCTTTGCTATATGATTGCCTCCCCTGTAGTTCTTCTCTACTTTTTGGATAGCAAAAACCTTTGTCGTCCTTGTGTTTCCATTATGTTTTTCTTTAAAATGTTTGCTCAGAGGGTGTCCAAGGTACCCTTTCACAATATTCCTAATGTGCTCCTTTATTCTCACGGTTAGTGCCCTTGAGGTCCTCCCTACATAGATTTTATCACAGGGACATATAATCATATAGATGACACTCTTTGTATTACATGACATATTTTCCTTGATTTTGAAGGACTTCGTCTTCTCTGTGTTCTTGAACTGCGATATACATTTGGCTGTTGTGTCAGTAGCTCGGCATACATTGCATTGTTTACAGTACCTAAAACCCGTATTTTCTTTATTTTTTATACCTAACTGCCTTGGTGGTTTTACGGAAGGGGCTACCAGAAGATTCAAGGATGCTGTCCGTTTAAAAATGAGTTTTGGCATTTCAGCTATACATTCTCCTATTTGTTTATCTGCTTTAAGGTGATGCCAATGTCTTGTTATTATCTTCTTAAAATTCCTATGGTTCATATGGAATTCTGTTATAATTGGTAACTCCTTGATTTGTTCCTGAATCGGGATCATTCTTTTTTCTTTCTCTTTTTTGACCAATAACGTATCTCTCCTCATCCTTTTCACTTCTCTCAAACTCTTGTTTAGCCTCCCTTCGTTGTATCCTTTGGCCAAAAAATCATTTTTCATCCTTTCTGCCTCCAATTCAAAGTTGCTTTCTTCTGTGCAGTTCCTTTTCAGTCTTATGAACTGGCTTTTTGGAACATTTTGTAGCCATCTAGGTAGGTGGCAGCTTGTTAGCGGTATGAAGCTATTTGCGTCCACTTGCTTTCTGAAGGTCTTTGTGCAAATTTCGTCTTTGTTGTTGATGTAGATTTCCAAGTCCAAGTAGTTAATCGATTTTCTGCTTTTTGTAGCAGTGAATTCCAGTCCGTAGTCATTTTGATTGATCTCCTTTATGAACCCCTCTAAGGAGGTTTCTTGTCCTTCCCAGACGAAGATCACGTCATCTATGTATCTATACCACATGACTAGGTCCCTTCTCAATTGTTCACCTAGAAAGATGTTAAGCTCCTCCCATTCAGCCACATATAAATTTGCATACGACGGGGCAAAAGACGACCCCATCGCGGTGCCCCAGTCTTGTCGGTAGAACTTTTCCCCATATTTAAAGTAATTGTGTGTTAATATGTATCGAGTTCCTTCACAGATAAAGTTGGTTTGTTCCTCCGTGAATATTTTACTTCTCCTAAGGAAATGTTCTGTCGCTTTACATCCTTTTCCATGATCGATAACTGTGTATAGTGACTTCACATCAAGGGTTCCCAAGATGAAGTTCTTTTTCCATTTGATTTGTTTCAGAATTTGTAGTAGATGTGTGGTGTCTTTCAGGTATGCTGGTATTCTTTTGACACATTCTTGTAGAAACTTGTCTATATATTTTGACAAATTTGACGTAATTGAGTTGATCCCGGAGACGATTGGCCTTCCTGGTGGATTAGTGAGGCTTTTATGGACCTTTGGATTGATGTAGAACATAGCGATACTAGGGGTTTTGTTGTTCAGGTAATCAAACTCCTTTTTTGTTAAGATACCTATCTTTTTTCCTTTTCTCAGTAAGTTCACCAGTTGTTTGGAATAATATTCTGTCGGATCTTGTCGCAAGGGCGTATAAGTCTTTCTGTCATTAAGCTGCTTCATCACCTCGTTATTGTAATCTGCCTTATCTAGTATCACTATGGATCCCCCCTTATCCGCTGGTCGAATCACGATTTCATTATTCTCCTGTAAACTTCTGATTGCTTCTCTTTCCTTCTTACATAAATTGTGGAAGGTGTATTTCGGGTTCCTCTTTTTAATTTTTGTGATGTCCTGCAGCACCATATTTTCAAATGTAGAGAGGGCTCTTGTCTGTTCCTGTATGGGGTCAAAATTCGACTTCTTTGTTAGTCCTGAATGCATATATTTAGTGTTTTGTTCTTCTATGACCTTTTTTGACTCCTTTAGGAAGTATTTCTTAATCCTCAACTTCCTCATAAACATTTTTACACTAATGAATAGATTAAAGGGATCTACTTCTTTGGACGGGGCGAACTTCAAACCTTTTTGTAAAAGCCTCTGTTCTTCCTCTTTTAATGTATATTTGCTTAAGTTAAAAATCTTTTGAGGAGCGTCCTCAGGGATATCTATTTTCTCTTTGGGACGCTTCCGTCCTCTAGAACCCCGTCTTTTCTTGCTTTTGTCATTACCTTGAAAAAATCCCGCTTCAGGTGTGCCTGGGAAAAAACCACTTTATTCTTTTTCTTCTGTGTCTTTTTTGTTGTTCTAGCCTTATGGTCACACTTCGGGTCTGATCTTTCTTTATTCTTGTCTTTATTAATCATTTGTGTTTCCTTCTTCTTTACTTCTAATATTCTTCCCTTTCTTTCTCCTCTACACTGTTTAGGGGTCATTTTTTCACCATTCATGTCTCCCATAGTACCATCCGTTTCTCTAACAGAATCTTCCTCCTTTTCCAACGGTGAGAATCTATTTCTGATAATAACGTTCGCCTCAATTGGTATTGGTCTCGGTGATTTGAGAACCTCCCTCATTTTACCTTCTTTCTTCTGTTCCCCTTGTTTCTCCTTCGGTTGTTCCATCTCTAATTTCATTGGACGTATTTTGCTCGCCATTGGTGTGTTTATGGTTGAGTCTGATCTCGTTGTCCATGTGCTCTCGTCATCTTCCATTTCGTCCATACTGTTCTTACTCTCTGATCTAGTTGTCCAAATGTCTTCGTCTTCTTCTGAGAGCACTCCACTTCTGTTCCATTCGTCTATAACTATTAGACTGGTTGACCGTCTGCTTTTTGGGTCTTCTTTCATACTAGTAGACTCTAACGGGTCATCTGAAATTATGCTCAAACTCAGGAGTAAATCCCTTTTCTGTCCTTTAATTAATTCGTCGTTTTCTTGAAATGATCTTATCTGAAACGGTACCTCATCTCTTTGGAATTTTTTGGTCTTTTTTGTAATGATGGCCTTTTCTTTTTCTCTGATCCTTCCCAAGATGGCTTTCATTAAATTTTCAATTTCCACCATGTCTTGATATTTGTATAGTTTGCTGGATAAGTGTTCTATCTCTACTGTTAACTTTTCCAAACTTTGCTTCCTTTTATGAATAATGAAATCTAATGCCATTGCTGAGAATTGTTGGAACATGCATTCCCATTCCAGCTTGGTTGTGTCACTTCCATAGTCTGTAGTAAGTGATTTTTCTACCCGTAAACCTCTTGGGATTATTCGTGCTTCTTTATATAGTTCTGGTGAAAGTGAGCGCGGGACCCTCCAAAACCATAACCCCATACCCACTATTAACAGGGTGGTCAGTAAGCGCGGAACCCCCTAGTGGTCCCTTGCAGCACAACTTAAGGTGTCAGAAACCGACACCTCCTAGCCAGCTCCAGTGTCTCCCTTACCTTTAACAAGTACGCATAGACTATAAAGGACCGCGTAAGCACTGTAACAAAAAAGAGAGCAGGCAATATGGCACCTAATCAATTGATAAAGGAACGACAGTTCAGATTAAAATATATAGGGAATTTCTTTCAACAAACCAAGCTAGCCCAAAGTGACCATCAGATACAGGAAGCTCGAACTATATTAAAGGCTTTGGAAAAAGCCCTCACAACTGAGATGAGAGATATGTGGGAATTAGCCGCACTAGAACTATATAAAGAAGGAGGAATAATCCCAAGAGGTTTACGGGTAGAAAAATCACTTACTACAGACTATGGAAGTGACACAACCAAGCTGGAATGGGAATGCATGTTCCAACAATTCTCAGCAATGGCATTAGATTTCATTATTCATAAAAGGAAGCAAAGTTTGGAAAAGTTAACAGTAGAGATAGAACACTTATCCAGCAAACTATACAAATATCAAGACATGGTGGAAATTGAAAATTTAATGAAAGCCATCTTGGGAAGGATCAGAGAAAAAGAAAAGGCCATCATTACAAAAAAGACCAAAAAATTCCAAAGAGATGAGGTACCGTTTCAGATAAGATCATTTCAAGAAAACGACGAATTAATTAAAGGACAGAAAAGGGATTTACTCCTGAGTTTGAGCATAATTTCAGATGACCCGTTAGAGTCTACTAGTATGAAAGAAGACCCAAAAAGCAGACGGTCAACCAGTCTAATAGTTATAGACGAATGGAACAGAAGTGGAGTGCTCTCAGAAGAAGACGAAGACATTTGGACAACTAGATCAGAGAGTAAGAACAGTATGGACGAAATGGAAGATGACGAGAGCACATGGACAACGAGATCAGACTCAACCATATACACACCAATGGCGAGCAAAATACGTCCAATGAAATTAGAGATGGAACAACCGAAGGAGAAACAAGGGGAACAGAAGAAAGAAGGTAAAATGAGGGAGGTTCTCAAATCACCGAGACCAATACCAATTGAGGCGAACGTTATTATCAGAAATAGATTCTCACCGTTGGAAAAGGAGGAAGATTCTGTTAGAGAAACGGATGGTACTATGGGAGACATGAATGGTGAAAAAATGACCCCTAAACAGTGTAGAGGAGAAAGAAAGGGAAGAATATTAGAAGTAAAGAAGAAGGAAACACAAATGATTAATAAAGACAAGAATAAAGAAAGATCAGACCCGAAGTGTGACCATAAGGCTAGAACAACAAAAAAGACACAGAAGAAAAAGAATAAAGTGGTTTTTTCCCAGGCACACCTGAAGCGGGATTTTTTCAAGGTAATGACAAAAGCAAGAAAAGACGGGGTTCTAGAGGACGGAAGCGTCCCAAAGAGAAAATAGATATCCCTGAGGACGCTCCTCAAAAGATTTTTAACTTAAGCAAATATACATTAAAAGAGGAAGAACAGAGGCTTTTACAAAAAGGTTTGAAGTTCGCCCCGTCCAAAGAAGTAGATCCCTTTAATCTATTCATTAGTGTAAAAATGTTTATGAGGAAGTTGAGGATTAAGAAATACTTCCTAAAGGAGTCAAAAAAGGTCATAGAAGAACAAAACACTAAATATATGCATTCAGGACTAACAAAGAAGTCGAATTTTGACCCCATACAGGAACAGACAAGAGCCCTCTCTACATTTGAAAATATGGTGCTGCAGGACATCACAAAAATTAAAAAGAGGAACCCGAAATACACCTTCCACAATTTATGTAAGAAGGAAAGAGAAGCAATCAGAAGTTTACAGGAGAATAATGAAATCGTGATTCGACCAGCGGATAAGGGGGGATCCATAGTGATACTAGATAAGGCAGATTACAATAACGAGGTGATGAAGCAGCTTAATGACAGAAAGACTTATACGCCCTTGCGACAAGATCCGACAGAATATTATTCCAAACAACTGGTGAACTTACTGAGAAAAGGAAAAAAGATAGGTATCTTAACAAAAAAGGAGTTTGATTACCTGAACAACAAAACCCCTAGTATCGCTATGTTCTACATCAATCCAAAGGTCCATAAAAGCCTCACTAATCCACCAGGAAGGCCAATCGTCTCCGGGATCAACTCAATTACGTCAAATTTGTCAAAATATATAGACAAGTTTCTACAAGAATGTGTCAAAAGAATACCAGCATACCTGAAAGACACCACACATCTACTACAAATTCTGAAACAAATCAAATGGAAAAAGAACTTCATCTTGGGAACCCTTGATGTGAAGTCACTATACACAGTTATCGATCATGGAAAAGGATGTAAAGCGACAGAACATTTCCTTAGGAGAAGTAAAATATTCACGGAGGAACAAACCAACTTTATCTGTGAAGGAACTCGATACATATTAACACACAATTACTTTAAATATGGGGAAAAGTTCTACCGACAAGACTGGGGCACCGCGATGGGGTCGTCTTTTGCCCCGTCGTATGCAAATTTATATGTGGCTGAATGGGAGGAGCTTAACATCTTTCTAGGTGAACAATTGAGAACGGACCTAGTCATGTGGTATAGATACATAGATGACGTGATCTTCGTCTGGGAAGGACAAGAAACCTCCTTAGAGGGGTTCATAAAGGAGATCAATCAAAATGACTACGGACTGGAATTCACTGCTACAAAAAGCAGAAAATCGATTAACTACTTGGACTTGGAAATCTACATCAACAACAAAGACGAAATTTGCACAAAGACCTTCAGAAAGCAAGTGGACGCAAATAGCTTCATACCGCTAACAAGCTGCCACCTACCTAGATGGCTACAAAATGTTCCAAAAAGCCAGTTCATAAGACTGAAAAGGAACTGCACAGAAGAAAGCAACTTTGAATTGGAGGCAGAAAGGATGAAAAATGATTTTTTGGCCAAAGGATACAACGAAGGGAGGCTAAACAAGAGTTTGAGAGAAGTGAAAAGGATGAGGAGAGATACGTTATTGGTCAAAAAAGAGAAAGAAAAAAGAATGATCCCGATTCAGGAACAAATCAAGGAGTTACCAATTATAACAGAATTCCATATGAACCATAGGAATTTTAAGAAGATAATAACAAGACATTGGCATCACCTTAAAGCAGATAAACAAATAGGAGAATGTATAGCTGAAATGCCAAAACTCATTTTTAAACGGACAGCATCCTTGAATCTTCTGGTAGCCCCTTCCGTAAAACCACCAAGGCAGTTAGGTATAAAAAATAAAGAAAATACGGGTTTTAGGTACTGTAAACAATGCAATGTATGCCGAGCTACTGACACAACAGCCAAATGTATATCGCAGTTCAAGAACACAGAGAAGACGAAGTCCTTCAAAATCAAGGAAAATATGTCATGTAATACAAAGAGTGTCATCTATATGATTATATGTCCCTGTGATAAAATCTATGTAGGGAGGACCTCAAGGGCACTAACCGTGAGAATAAAGGAGCACATTAGGAATATTGTGAAAGGGTACCTTGGACACCCTCTGAGCAAACATTTTAAAGAAAAACATAATGGAAACACAAGGACGACAAAGGTTTTTGCTATCCAAAAAGTAGAGAAGAACTACAGGGGAGGCAATCATATAGCAAAGATGAGCAGATGTGAGTCAAAATGGATTTATGAACTACAATCCATGGCACCAATGGGGTTAAACCAAGAAATGGAAATCTTTGGGTTTAATGAATAAATTTATTAAAAATATAAAAAACAAAGTAGAAATAATAGACACTCTATTATACCTGATGGGTAATATACAAGGTGCAACATAGAATACAAAAAATCAGAGTAGAACCTTATCATTGCTATAAACAATAAAAGTTGAGAATCTGCAGAAAAATAGATATGCAACAAAACCCTCAATAAGAACAGGCAATAGTGAAGAGATTGTAGCAAGAATGTAGCAATAATGAAGAGTTTATAGCTAATTGGAATAACACTTAGAGAACTGTAAAAGGTCAGCTTCTGCCTGCACACTTGTTCTCTGCCAGTATTGTAGGGAACGAGAATACAGGACAGTAATTGGCTGAGTTAAACCACATGACTAAGGACCAATTACATTAATCCCCTATAAGAGTGAGGACGTAGGCAGGGGTGTTCAACCCTGATGAAGTAAGACGCCCTCTTACGAAACGCGTCGGAATTGACAGCCCTGCCAGCCAATCTCGCTAGCGCTAGCGATTAGAACACGACTCCGCCCCTAACGCTGACGCCGACGAGACGTGAGGTGTGACACGCAAGGAAGCGAGAGGAGGGCGCGCGCGGCACCGCCGGCCACGGTGCTTGCTCGCAGCCGCTCACACGCTAAAGACAGATAACAGCTGAGTCGCAGCCGAGTCACAGCAGCCCCACTACCGCTCCGTAACAACAAGGAGCAGGCGAGTCAGAAGTGGACGCACAGGCAGTGTGGAGGAGAATACAGAACAGGAGAACCTGACAAACCAGAGGCAGTACTGTGAGTATCCAGTGTAACACATTAGACAGATAATAAGGTGTTGTCATGCAAAACAGTGAGGATTAAGTGGATTATATATGCTGGTTGTGCTCATGCATATTAAACTCTTATGTAAACAAGAGGTAGGATACTAGTGAGAGGGAGTGAAAACAGGGAACAATTACTAATTAACAGCCTGTTTTCTATGTTGTACTATAGACCACACAGTTCAACAATAAGAGACCAAACTATAACCAGCAGAGGACGAATTTGGTAGATGAAAAATCAACATTGTAAGTTATCTAGAGGCTGATCATCCTGTGAAACGGATAAAGTGTAATATAAGAATTAATGAAAATGAATACCGTATATGTCCTAGGTATCTGACTACAGAGGAGGAAACCTTATAGAGGCACTACCCCAATACAACATCAGATAAGGTGAAATTGAACATAAGTTAACATTGAAAACAATAAAAACTGTTACAAGGTAATGACACCAAAATCTATGGAAAATCCTACAGGTTAAACCAAAATTACCCAGAAGGAGGGACTACACGACAAGCAAACACCTCAACTGAAGGGTAGAGGTAAGCAAATTCTTATATAAGGAATATAGAGAAAAATTAGAGTTCCACAATAAACATTAATAACCCCCAATAATTCACAGGCACAGAATACCAAACAAAGTACTAGCAGGATCAAAAAGTTGAAAGTGGAAGAAGGAATGATAACCGCTCCAGAAGGAAAAACCGGTTGAGACAACCTGTTTATATATCAGTTTTTATTGATAATTTTTATTTTTTAAAAAAACATAGATCTAATAAAAGCCTTTTAAACAATACTGTGAACGTTTAATTTAGATATAAGTAGGTGAAAGTGAGCGCGGGACCCTCCAAAACCATAATCTCTTCAGAACAGCCTACAGCCTGCAATGATGACGGTGCCACCAGGCCACCACTGGACCCAGTGTTCCCCCACCACTGGACCTGGCGCTCCACCACCATTGGACCCAGCACTCCAACACCACCAGAGCAGACCCAATCTACTGTCTCTGCCCATTGCCCTGTAGAATGTAAGCTCGCAAGGGCAGGGTCCTCTCTCCCCTCTGTATCAGTCTGTCACTGTTAGCTTGTTTGTTGTATTTTTAACTTGTTTGTATGTAACCCTTCTCATGTACAGCACCATGGAATCAATAGTGCTCTTTAAATAATAATAATAATAATTCACATGTGGACAAATAGTTCACATTGACACTGCTGCACCCTGAGTCTGCAGGACAGCTTGAATTTCTTTGGAACTTGATTGGGGCAGCTTATCCACCATCTGGTCCATCCAACATTACAATCTTTTATCAATTTTTATCTGCCGTCTACATCCAGGGAGATTAGCTACAGTGCATTGGGTTGTACCTTTCTTGATTATGTTGCGCATTGTGGACAAAGGAACATCAAGATCTCTGGAAATGGACTTTTAACCTTGAAATTGATCACAGCCTGAGGAAGGCTATTTTATTACATATATAGCCGAAACGCGTTGTTTTAATTATGCTTTTATAAATTTTATGACTTTTTATTACTGTGAAGCCAATTCAAATAAATCTCCAAGAAAGAAAAAGGAGTCAGAGTTCTTATCATAAGGTCAATCTCCTTGGGAGCGCTCAATCATCTACCTTGATTATTTGCAACTAGGGATGGGCGAATCTACTCGCTAGGACTCGTTACTCGGCGAGTAGTAAGGGACTCGCAGGACTCGGTACTCTGCGAGTTTCCCAGCGTTTACTCACACAGCAACGAGTCCAATGCAAATCAATGGCAAGTAATCACAGGGAAACTCGCAAAGTAACTGCTGTTACTTTGCGAGCCGAGTCCAGCTGTCTTCTCTGTGCAGCTCCTAGAGCCCGCCTGCTCACAGAGATGATGTAGCAGAGCTGCGATTGTTCTCAGTCTGCTCATCCCTGTGCATAGACATCTATATCTATGAGACATCACAAAGCACCCACTGACCTTGTGGAGACCAGTGGAGGATAACACTGCGGGCACCAGTTAAAGCACTCAAACACAGTGAAACCCAAGGTGCATCGCTCCCTAAAATTTGAATATGCAGATGAAGTCCATGGAGCCTCGGTTAAGAGTCTACAACATGGACACCAGCCAGTTATCCCACCAGGGAAGGACCTAGCCCAGGGTATTAGTAGCCCTTAAGTCACTATCCAGCCCTTGCGAGCTTGAAGATATGGCCAAGGTCAGTGGGTGCTTTGTGATGTCTGTCTATCAAGCATTGTTCCCACCCAGCCAGAATCCTGCGCCACACTGATGAGGGGCAACAACTCCGAAACAGCTGTCTGTGGTTGGATACCTAGTCCATGGTAAACCCCTGGCCATATCTTCAAGCTCGCAAGGGCTGGATAGTGACTTAAGGGCTACTAATACCCTGGGCTAGGTCCTTCCCTGGTGGGATAACTGGCTGGTGTCCATGTTGTAGACTCTTAACCGAGGCTCCATGGACTTCATCTGCATATTCAAATTTTAGGGAGCGATGCACCTTGGGTTTCACTGTGTTTGAGTGCTTTAACTGGTGCCTGCAGTGTTATCCTCCACTGCTTTCCACAAGGTCAGTGGGTGCTTTGTGATGTCTGTCTATCAAGCATTGCTCCCACCCAGCCAGAATCCTGCGCCACACTGATGAGGGGCAACAACCCCGAAACAGCTGTCTGTGGTTGGGTACCTAGTCCATGGTAAACCCCTGGCCATATCTTCAAGCTCGCAAGGGCTGGATAGTGACTTAAGGGCTACTAATACCCTGGGCTAGGTCCTTCCCTGGTGGGATAACTGGCTGGTGTCCATGATGTAGACTCTTAACCGAGGCTCCATGGACTTCATCTGCATATCTATATCTATGCACAGGGGATGTAGCAGAGAGGACATCACGTTTTGGACTACGTCGGACGGAAGAGGATTTTTTTAATTAAAGATGGAGTCCCTAATGGCTTTTTTTTTTATTTCTAATAAAAATTTTTCTCTGTGTTGTGTTTTTTTAACCCTTTATTGAAGATTCTTAGTGGCTGGGTCAAACGTGGCACCCCCGCTGCAAATTGCAGCCCGCAGCCGCCCCAGAAGATGGCGCGTTCATTGAAGCGCCATCCTTTGGCGCTGAACCCCGCTCTTCCAGCGGCCCTGGTGGCGGTGGCACGCTGGGTAATAAAGAGGTTTGGGCCAGCTCTGTATTATCAGCTGGCCCTAAGCCCGAAATTTATGGCGGTCACGCCAATATTAGACATGACCGCCATGAATTTCTATTAAATTGTTTTTAAAAAAACACAACACAGAGAAAAATTTTTATTAGAAATAAAAAAAAAAAGCCATTAGGGACTCCATCTTTAATTAAAAAAATCCTCTTCCGTCCGACGCAGTCCGAAACGCGATGTCCTCTCTGCTACATCCCCTGTGCATAGACATAGATGTCTATGCACAGGGAGTGAGCAGACTGAGAACAATCTCAGCTCTGCTACATCAGGCAGCAGGCGGGCTCTAGGACCCTGGAGCTGCGGCAGCCAGCACAAAGAGCAGACAGGACTCTTATCTGTGGGAGTTTCCCAGCGATTACTTGCACAGTAAATGAGTCCAATGCAAATCAATGGCAATCCTAGTTTTGTCAGAGACTCTGACAAAACTAGGATTGCTTCAACCTGAAGCTTCCGAGACACATCTGCGATTTGTAAATCTCACACTACTCGCTATTACTCGCTTCCCCATTCATTAACATTGGACTCGCTAGACTCGCAACGAGTAGCGAGTCCCGGGCTCGGACTCGCTAGAGTCAAGCGATTCCGAGTAATTTAGGACTCGCCAATAGGGATGGGCGAATCTACTCGCTAGGACTCGTTACTCGGCGAGTAGTAAGGGACTCGCAGGACTCGGTACTCTGCGAGTTTCCCAGTGATTACTCGCACGAGTCCAATGCAAATCAATATCAATCCTAGTTTTGTCAGAAATACTGACAAAACTAGGATTGCCATTGTTTGCATGCGAGTAATCACTGGCTACTGTGCCAGTGATAGCAGGGAAACTCGCAAAGTAACTGCTGTTTCTTTGCGAGCCGAGTCCAGCTGTCTTCTCTGTGCAGCTCCAGGGTCCTAGAGCCCACCTGCTCACAGAGATGATGTAGCAGTGCTGAGATTGTTCTCAGTCTGCTCATTCCCTGTGCATAGACATCTATCTATTCACAGGGATGAGCAGAGAGGACATCGCGTATTGGACTACGTCGGACGGAAGAGGATTTTTTTAATTAAAGATGGAGTCCCTAATGGCTTTTTTTTTATTTCAAATAAAAATTTTTCTCTGTGTTTTTTTAACCCTTTATTGGAGATTCTTAGTGGCTGGGTCAAATGTGGCCTGACATTAAGAATCTCGGGCTTAATACCAGCTTGTATAACAAAGCTGGTATTAACCCCTTTATTACCCAGCGTGCTACCGCCACCAGGGCCGCTGGAAGAGCGGGGTTCAGCGCCAGAGGATGGCGCTTCAATGAACGCGCCACCTTCTGGGGCGGCTGCGGGCTGCAATTTGCAGTGGGGGGTGCCCAGAAAGCTTGGGCATCCCTGCGCTGCGGATTCCAGCCCCCAGCTGCTTAGCTGTACCTGGCTAGACATAGAAATTGCGCGGAGCCCCACGCATTTTTTTAAAATTATTTCATGAATTTCAGAGTCAGAGTCTCAGAGTCAGAGTCAGAATCTCAGAATTTCATGAAATAATTTAAAAAAAATGCGTGGGGCTCCGTGCAATTTCTATGTCTAGCCAGGTACAGCTAAGCAGCTGGGGACTGGAATCCGCAGCGCAGGAATGCCCAAGCTTTCTGGGCACCCCCCGCTGCAAATTGCAGCCCGCAGCCGCCCCAGACGATGGCGCGTTCATTGAAGCGCCATCCTCTGGCGCTGAACCCCGCTCTTCCAGCGGCCCTGGTAGCGGTGGCACGCTGGGTAATAAAGGGGTTAGGGCCAGCTTTGTATTATCAGCTGGTCCTAAGCCCGAAATTTATGGCGGTCACACCAATATTAGACATGACCGCCATGAATTTCTATTAAATTGTTTTAAAAAAACACAACACAAAGAAATTTTTTTATTAGAAATAAAAAAAAAAGCCATTAGGGACTCCATCTTTAATTAAAAAAATCCTCTTCCGTCCGACGCAATCTAAAACGCGATGTCCTCTCTGCTACATCCCCTGTGCATATATATAGATCTCTATGCACAGGGAATGAGCAGACTGAGAACAATCTCAGCTCTGCGACATCATCTCTGTGCACAGACATTCATGTCTGTACACAGGGATTGAGCAGACTGAGAACAATCTCAGCACTGCTACATCAGGCAGCAGGCAGGCTCTAGGACCCTGGAGCTGGGGCAGCCAGAACACAGAGAAGACAGGATCTTATCTGTGCGAGTCAGCGATTACTTACAAAGTAAACGAGCAATGCAAATAAATGACAAAACTAGGATTGCTTCAGGCTGAAGCTTCCGAGACACATCTGCGATTTGTAAATCTCACACTACTCGCTATTACTCGCTTCCCCATTCATTAACATTGGACTCGCTAGACTCGCAACGAGTAGCGAGTCCTGGGCTCGGACTCGCTAGAGTCAAGCGATTCCGAGTAATTTAGGATTCGCCCATCACTACTCGCCAATCACTATTTGCAACCTTGAAATTGATGACATTTTTCAACAATTTTCGTTCTTAAGTCCTGTGACAGTTCTGTTCTCCCTTTTCTGCTCTCCATGCTTAGTGTGGCACACACAGATAATGCAAAGAATGATTCAACTTCACCCTTTTTTACCTGGCTTAGGGTGTGATTTTCATATTGCCCTCACCTGTTACGTTCCACAGGTGAGTTTCAATGAGCATCACATGCTTGAAACAAAGTAGATTAACCAAACTTGTGTTGTTCCAATACACACAAAGTAAATAAACATGTGTATAACAAAACATGTGTAATTGCAATAATTTTCGGGTAGAAATAATTCATTTTTCCAAACAATTTAAAGGGTGGCAAAACTTTTGGCCATGACTGTATATACTACTTTTATACAGGCCATGACAGTCCTTCCTGCTCGGCTGTACTCCACCTTGTGATATAATAGTCTTAAGGCTCCCTGGAGAAGCCAACCTGACCATGTCTGAGGTCCTGTGAACCTTCTCTAGGTGATGCAATATTCTGCAAAGCAAATCATAAACTGTTCTAATTAATCAAGTTCAGTGAAGTCCTAAAAATTCTAAACATATTTGATTCAAATGTTATTGACTCGCTTATCTTTATACCCTATTAATCTACAATTAGCTGAGTTGAAACAGTAACTGAATCATATTACTGACTATATAATTTTAGTTTAAATAAAGTGAATCTCTTGAATGTGTGAGTGAAGAAAAATGGAAAAACATGGAAGAAGTAATATGTGTATCTATTGTATATAGAGGTATTATCATTCATAGTACAGGAGGGGGAGGAGGTGAGCTGTGATATCACCTATTGTGAATGGTGGATCCTGTGTTATCTACTGTATACAGAGGTGTTATCAGTCATTGTACAGGAGGAGGAGGTGAGCTGTGATATCACCTATTGTGAATGGTGGATCCTGTGTTATCTACTGTATATAGAGGTGTTATCAGTCATTATACAGGAGGAGGTGAGCTGTGATATCACCTATTGTGAATGATGGATCCTGTGTTATCTACTGTATATAGAGGAGTTATCAGTCATTGTACAGGAGGAGGTGAGCTGTGAGATCATCTATTGTGAATGGTGGATCCTGTGTTATCTACTGTATATAGAGGTGTTATCAGTCATTGTACAGGAGGAGGAGGTGAGCTGTGATATCACCTATTGTGAATGGTGGATCCTGTGTTATCTACTGTATATGGAGGTGTTATCCGTCATTGTACAGGAGGAGGAGGTGAGCTGTGATATCACCTATTGTGAATGGTGGATCCTGTGTTATCTACTGTATATAGAGGTGTTATCAGTCATTGTACAGGAGGCGGAGGTGAGCTGTGATATCACCTATTATGAATGGTGGATGCTGTGTTATCTACTGTATATAGAGGTGTTATCAGTCATTGTACAGGAGGAGGAGGTGAGCTGTGATATCACCTATTGTGAATGGTGGATCCTGTGTTATCTACTGTATATAGAGGTGTTATCAGTCATTGTACAGGAGGAGGAGGTGAGCTGTGACATCACCTATTGTGAATGGTAGATCCTGTGTTATCTACTGTATATAGAGGTGTTATCAGTCATTGTACAGGAGGAGGAGGTGAGCTGTGATATCACCTATTGTGAATGGTGGATGCTGTGTTATCTAATTTATATAGAGGTGCTATCAGTCATTGTACAGGAGGAGGAGGTGAGCTGTGATATCACCTATTGTGAATGGTGGATCCTGTGTTATCTGCTGTATATAGAGGTGTTATCAGTCATTGTACAGGAGGAGAAGGTGAGCTGTGATATCACCTGTTGTGAATGGTGGAGCCTGTGTTATCTACTGTATATAGAGGTGTTATCATTGTACAGGAGGAGGTGAGCTGTGATATCACCTATTGTGAATGGTGGATGCTGTGTTATCTACTGAATATAGAGGTGTTATCAGTTATTGTACAGGAGGGAGGAGTGAGTTGTGATATCACCTATTGTGAATGGTGGATCCTGTGTTATCTACTGTATATAGAGGTGTTATCAGTCATTATACAGGAGGAGGAGGTGAGCTGTGACCTCACCTATTGTGAATGATGGATCCTGTGTTATCTAATGTATATAGAGGTGTTATCATTGTACAGGAGGAGGTGAGCTGTGATATCACATATTGTGAATGGTGGATCCTGTGTTACCTACGGTATATAGAGGTGCTATCAGTCATTGTACAGGAGGAGTAGGTGAGCTGTGATATCATCTATTGTGAATGGTGGATCCTGTGTTATCTACTGTATATAGAGGTGTTATCAGTCATTGTACAGGAGGAGATGAGCTGTGATATCACCTATTGTGAATGGTGAATCCTGTTATTTACTGTATATAGAGGTGTTATCAGTCATTATACAGGAGGAGGTGAGCTGTGATAACACCTGTATATAGGGGTGATATCTGACACTGTAGCCATATCTGTGATGATAATGTAACTGCTTAAATGTCTCTTGTACAGAACAAAATGTATGAATCTATTAATAAGCATAGTAGCCAGTCTGAAAATGGTAAAATGCTTGATTTTAATTTTTTAGATATAAATAATGACATAGGAAATGAAAAAAAAAAAACTTTCACAGTGTATACACTGCATTGGATTGGAATTGCACCATGTTATGGGGTCCTTTGCTCATCCAGTATGGCTTTACCCACATCCTATTAGGTGTATCTATTTTCTACTATTTGTTAGATTGTGCTGATGATCAACCTTAAGGCCCCGTTACACGGTATGAGATCGTGAACGATATCGCTGAAACGTCACAGGTTTGGAGTCGTTCAAATGACATCATTAGAGCGTTGTTTCGTGTAACACCGAGATACAACTACGATAAATCATTGTGAACATGTTCTCAAATCAAACGATCCTCGATCAGCCAACCTGCTGCATCGTTGTGTGTGACACCGTGATAACGATGTCGTTAACGACTTCCCCTATTCACACCAATGAACAAGTATCGTTCGCTGGGTTGTGAAAATGATAGCTGCTCGCTACATTGTTGGTGCGTTGTCCACGATATCAATGACGTGTGACATCTCACCAACGATGTCAAAAAGATGTCCTAACGACCGCGTTACCATGAGATCGTTAGCGATATCTTAACAACAGTACCTTTAGACACATTTGCCTTTTCCTATATACATGTCACCTTTGTCTGTAGGACCAGTGGAAGAGGATCCCTATATGATTTTACCATCACACTGAAGGTGTCTGGTGCCTGGTCTGGATCACCTCTCTTTATGATATACACACACTAGTCTATCTATTGGTATATCCGGAAGGATAGATAACACACAAACATTTCAAGAATTATTTGCAGCCTTGAAATGCTACAGTTATCCAAAATAAATATTAATTAAGAAACAAAACGATGGACACATCACATATTTTAGCAGCCATACTTAGCATGAAGCATTATAATTACCATGAAGCTTTGCCTCATTACATCCCAATGGTTTTTAATGACTTCCTCAACAAATAATGAAGATAATTTACTTTGTTGTTTTATGAGAGCTGTATTCCGTTAGTTTTTATTATATTCTTAACAAAAAATCCCTCTAGAAGGACTTGGCTGAATAAAAATGATATTGCAGTTTGTGTGGGTGTCTGAATAAAAACACGTCTTTTCACAAGCTAAGTACTTACTTCTTCAAAAAGTTAACAACCTCTCAAGCAATCTACGGCTGACATACGACAACAGCCCCAAAGTCTCAATTTAAGTTATTTTTTTAATTCAAGTAAAGAAAGATATCAGTGATATGAAAGTACGGTAAATGTGCCATCCTTCCATAAAGGAGCTATGTAATGTCTGGTGCACACAACCATCCTTCAGACATACAAATGCCGATATTAGGCAAGATCAAGAGGGACCTTGGTCATATTTTCCCCAGATTTTGTCTTAAACTTTTTTACTTATGCTTTTTGACAAAGAGCAAACAAGAGATTTTATTAATAAAGAAAAATAGTGAGGCACTGCCACACAAGACTATGCCAACAGAACAGCACAACAAGGGAATTCGGAACAACAAAGGTGTATTTGTTACAATACGCAGCCCTGCTAACATATAGTAATAGATGATGGATACATAAAGTGGGATGCATATTAATTTATTTATCGGCCTTCAGCTCAAACTCGAGCCATGGTGACTTGAAGGATGAACATTCCGTAAGAGGATCGATCTTGAGCAACCTAGACAGATCCACCAGCAATGGCACAACTTGGAGCTCATGAGCTCCGATGTGAAAGCTCCAACGTGGTCCCCAATTATTACAAATCTTTATTAGTATTAGTCTTTTTCTATAGGCCAAAGGGACTTTTGGGGAGCCCCAGGATCCAGGGCCCAGGTGCGATTGCAACCCTTGCTCCTGTTGTAGCTATGCCCCTGTCCACTAGGTTCTTCTCCATCATTATCTTGACAGTGTCAAGCGATTCGGTTGCTGGTCTTCCTCTTTGCCTCGTACCTTCTATTCTTTCTACCATAATGTCCTTTTCCAGTGATTTCTCTCTTCGTATGATGTGTAGACAAGTCGTAGCTTGGTAATCCTTGCTTCAAGTAACAAATATGGCTTGATTTGTTCCAAAATTGATATGTTTGTTCTTCCTGCCATCCGTGGTATTGATAACATCCTTCTCCAGCACCACATTTCAAAGGCATTGATTCTTCTTCTGATTTGTTCCTTTATCATCCAAGTGTCACTTCCATATGTTACTACAGAAAAGACCAAACTATGTATGTGTCGAGCCCACTGGGACGGGGAACTCGGTACCGGGTTCGGGTTGCTACTGGGGATGTCACGGAGGTCCTGTTCTGGACCGTGTCCTGGGCCCTAGCAAGTAAAAGAGGGGAATATTTACAGGGGATTAGAGTTTGTCGTGACGCCACCCACGGTGTGTGGTCAGGGTGACCACCGCTGCTGCAGAACCTCCGGGGATGATGTTGAGCAGCTTAGATGGAACTGCTCTCCGTAGGTAGAGGCGGGTTCCCCGGGGCTGGTTGTTATAGCCTATGGTGGATGTGATAATAAGGGATGTATAGTCGAGACGGGTTGAAGGAACACACACTCACGTTTCTGTAGTTTTCCAAAGCTTTACTGCAGATGTGGTAGCAGATTATAGTCCACGGAGTCTGTACTGGGGCCGGGTTGCTCCCACCCTGTCCGGGTCCTCAGCTTCCTCCTGCTGCGCTATGTGTGTGTGTGGCCCTGCGGCTGCTTCTAGCTGAGCTGATGGCACTATCTTTCTCTCCCCTTTCTGGTACCCCTTGGCTAGGCAACTTGAGTCTTGCGTGTGCTACTGACCCCGCCGTGTTGCTTTGCACTGGTACTGTGTTGATCTAGAACCTCCACTATTCCTGGATTTACTGTGCTGTGTGTCAGTCAGTCTTGGATCCGGTGTCCGTTCTGTGCGCTCCTCTGGGGCGAGTGGTGATGGCACTCAAGCTCTCAGATGTGTTCCTCTGTCTTTTAGTTCTCCTTTCCTCAGACCCTGGCTAGGCCTTGAATCGATGAGCGGCTGTAGAGAAGCCTGGCGCAGCTCCTTTACACTACAGCCTCCCTCAGTTCTCCCAGGAACTGGACTCTTCACAGTACTGCTACGTACTGAACTAACTACTTCCTCTCGAACTGGAGTATATAAGGGAGCTGGTTTAGCTCCCTCTCCTGGCCCAGAGGTGCTAGTGTAGTGTCAGTGTGTTGTGGGGAGGGAACCCGTGTGATGTTACTGTGGAACATTAACCCCTGGGGTGCCATATATGAGCCTTGTCTACATTACCAGTAAGATTTCCTCGATTTAAAGGCCTTGTCAAGTGACTTCATTGTTGATTTTACCATAGCTATTCTCCTATTGACTTCTGAGGTTGTCTCTTCCTCGTCCCGATACTGTGATGTGTATAGTCCCTAAAATACACAGACCTGTCCACCTGATTAAGTGCTAGGTAGTAAGTTAGGATAGATACTCTATGTAGCCAAAAACCTAGTAACAAGTCCTAGTTCACTAATTGACACTACAAATGAACTACACCATATAGCTGAAACAATCCACTTACTCCAAGAAGTGTCCTCTTATTGAAGTGCAGGATGCTGCCCTTTGCCATCCATGTTTCAGTGTGCAGGGGTCTCCACTGTCCTTTTCGCTGTCCATGGATATAGAAACAAAGTCCTCCGGTAATCTTGGGTTATACAAACCAGGGTGCTCCGGCCGGTAGCGTTGCTGGTAACCACACAAGTCGTTAGTAGAAAAAGGTCACAGTTGATCAGGATTGGTGTTCTATGAAGGCCAGAAAGACTTATATCGTCCATAGCCTGGACTCCATTACTCTGACATAACACTACCTGTAGTCAGGTACCTTTTAGCTGGCTTGTTCCATCACTCTACCTGGCGCCTCCTGCTGTGGTCTGCTGTTCCTTGCCAGAGCCACCAATAATACCACTCTCCCCTCTGCTGTTTCTGCCAGCCACTGCCATTACTAACAGTCTGTTACTGCAAGAGCACAGAGAAGAGGTGGAGCTCTGGAAGGCAGAATGACTGGTTGTAGTCTGAAAGGTCAGCTCACAATGTCTTCTTCTGTAGCTTCCTTTTCTCCACACTGGCGCTTACTGGTGATGCTCAAGGGCTGGCCAACCCAGGGAGCACTGGTGCAAATTGAAAAGATGAGGACGGGGATGTCACCTGCCATGATGACAGGTCCCTGGTGTTCCCTTGGTGTATGCATTAGTGTCACATGGTATATATGGGCACACATACGTGACATTATCACCATTCCTTTACTTTTGTCAGGATCTTTGTTTGTTTGTCAGGAGTTTGTTGAATATTTAGATAAACCTGCGAAGTACTTGAAAAAAATATTCTGGTTAGATGAGACAAAAATTTAACTATTTGGATGCCATAATACATATAATATTTAGAGGCCAAAAGGCACTGCAAATAACCCCCCAAAACACCATACAACAGTGACATTTGCTGTGGGGCTGTTTTAAGGTATACAGCACTGGCAAACTTCATACACTTCAAGGATTAATTGAGAAATGTACTGAGTAAAGATGGTGGACATTTTAGCAAAACAATAACTCCAAACACACAGCCAAGGGAACTCTCAATTTATTTCAGAGAAAAAAAATATAGCTGGTAGAATGGTGCAGCCGGTCACCAAACGTGAATCCAACAGAAAATGTATGGAAGGAAGTAAAGCTCAGAGTTCATAAAACGATCTACTGCACCTGCAGGATGTGAAGAGTGTTTGTGTGGAGGAATGGGCCAAAATCACTTATGAGCAAAGCAGGCAAGTAGTTTTTCCATACAGGAGGCACCTTGAAGGTGTCATCACCAACATTTCCGAACGTGTGTTCAATACTTTTTTTTAGTATCATTTCTCATTATTCTACATCACTAAATTTATGGACATCTAAGGCTTGATTACTTTGCCTGTATGGATTGGATAAGTTGTTACCGACATTTGGTGAAAAATTCACGTTAATACCACCTTTATAAATATATTTACTGTACTTAGAACATTGTTGACATGCTTAATACTTATTTCACCTGTTATATATACATTTATATAAATTCTTAAAGCTATGTATTGCTTCTGTGTGAAGCTTTATGATGCTTTTGATTTAGTGCAGAAACAATGTGGTCAGCAAAGAGCACAAACTGAAGTCCTACATTTATACATGTGTATCAGTGTAAAGATCAATTACAGATACAGCTACAATATGCTGCCTGTAAGATTGTGCAATATGTTCAACGGGACCTTCATCCAACATCCTGACCTTCTCTCCAAAACTAATATATGTTTTATAGAGTTCATGTATAAAACAGCTGTCATCCCACAGAGATGAATGATCTTGATATCATTTTTCAATGAACTTTATATATGCAAGTTTTGCATGGTTGATAGCCAATGGGAAATTGTGCGCACGGCCAGTGGCGTAACTAGAGTCTGATGGGCCCCGGTGTGAGATTTGGACTGGGGTCCCCCCCTGCACATGTTGTTCAGATGTATGGGTCTTTGTAGCATTCTAAATCCTATAAAGATTTATGAATTGCCCTCTCTCCCCGATCATTATGTATTAATGTCCCCCATCCTGTTATATATGTCATCATCTTGATATATATCAGAGCTGTGAAGTCGGACTCAGGGAAATTTAGGAGTTGGAGTCAGAGAATTGGCTTACTGATGCCACAGCCCTGATAGCAAAAAGGCTAAAGGCGGTGAAGGCGGATATAGCTATAGTGACAGACAGGGCTGTGGAGTTGGTAAGTCAAACCTCTGACTCCTCCGTTGCCCTGAATGCAACTCTGACTCCACAGCTCTGGTACATTGTAACCATCCTGATATATATCATCCTTATTCAGGTAAAAATGTCCCCCATCCAGACATACATGGTCCTCATCCTGCTTTTTATGTTCTTATCCTGGTATATAGGTCCCCATACTGATATAAATAAGCCCTTCCTGGTATATCTCCCAATCTGTAAACTGGATGTGGTATATCATGTTCAAGAGATATATAATGCACTGTACTGATCATACCTGAACCTACAGGACATCACATACTGTATAGATGGAGCCATATACTGTAATGTGTGATGTCCTGCAGGTTCAGTTGTGATCAGTGCAGGACTTTGTATACTAAGGTCTGTGGTCTCTGCTGGGGCTCAGTGAATAATTGCAGGAATCTGAGCTTTCCTGTAGGTCATGTGACTTTGGAGTCAGTGACCTGACACTGAAGGTTCCGTTACAAAGGGAAACATCTCCGGCAACTTCGCCGGCAACTGAGAGGCGTGGCCAAATTGCGGCGACATCGCCGGAGAGTTGCCCTGTATAACAGGGTGATTTCAACGGCCATAGTTGCTTCAGCAACATCGCCTGGTTTCTCAACAATGTTGTGAAACCAGGCGATGTTGCTCAGGCGATGTGCCTGCATCGCCCGGTCTGACGCGGCAACAGCGATGTTGCTGGCAACTTCCCCATAGACTCCAATGTGAAGGATCGCTGCCAGGGTTGAGTTTAACCCTGGCAGCGATAGTTGCTAGCAACATCACTGATGAGTTGCCGGCGATGTCTCCTCGTCCGACAGCTCATCAGCGATGTTGGAGAGCGGCCAAAAATGTGTGCGCTCCCGGGAGTTGCCGGTGATGTTGCCCCGTGTAATGGGGCCTTGACAGCCTGACCTGATCTGTCGCAGACTCCTGCAATCACTCACTGAGAGCCCCTGCAGAGCGGCTGCTGAGCTGATAATATACTGTGTGGGATTATTAGGAGGGGAGCAGCATCTTGCTACCTCCTCACTGCTGCCCTCCTGTCTCAGCACTGTGCTTGCTGACATTATTCTTACCGGCATCCTCCACTGAGATCCGACCAGGTCCTCCCACAAGCCTCTCTCTCTGGCAGGTTGAAGAGGTAGCAGGGGTCTGGTGTGAGGCCCCTCTGCAGACACCGTCCAAACAGCATGCTGTGGGCATGTTTTTAGCGCGGTGATCATTCTGGCAGGATATAAACTACATTGAAATGTGCAGCGCGCTCCCCCGCCGGCCCCAACTCTCGATCAGCTCCAGCCGCTGGAGCTGGGGTCAGTGTGCCTCTGTTACCCCGGGCCCAGTCATGGTCACGACCCCTCTGACCACAATTGTTACACCCCTGCACACGGTGCTAGTCTACAAATGAACGATAACACGCAAAGACGGACCAGGACAAAAACGGATGCAAAACTTATACAACCGCAGAATTTCTTTGCCTAATCCGGTACCTTTTTAGGCAAAAAAAACACTACGGTTGCATGCATTTCCACATGCGGCAATGAATGCAGATGCACCCGGTTTTGTCCTGATATGGACACAACACAAGTGTGAAACCAGCCTTACATGTACAATGTGCTTAAATTGAACGTAGAATAGAAGTACTACATCAAAGTACAACAAAATCAGATTTCAGCTACTGGGGCATGAACTGTTGGGTAGATTCATATGCCCAATGGGGGACATGTGTGCCTGTCTGAAGCCAGTGGACCACGATGACTGGATGCTACAGCTATACTATCTTTGCAATGCAAGACTCCAAGTGTTGAGACTGGTGACATAATCTTCCTAGAACGTTAATGAAAAATGTCTCCAATTTTCTAGTGCTTGCCTGACTTTACTTGACCTAACTTGTTGGATGCCTTTAAAGGCCAAATGTACTTGTGAAGGTTAACAGTGATTGTCTCATCCTCATAAAAGGATAAAATTGCAAAGTTCTTGTAAAACTAAGCAACTTTACAATTTACTCATCATTAAAAATATTCTCCTTTCTCAAGAATGGAAGTATTTGTAATTTTAGTGTATATTGTTTGTTGAGTTAGGTTGGCTAGGTTTACAGCCACTATTGTCGATCAGTGGTAGTTTGCAATTCCCTAGACAAGAAGCCAGGTCTAATCAGCTCTTTTTTCTAGCTGTGCAGAGTGGATCAGGGCAGTAGTTGTGGGCAATGTCTATGTCTTTTACATCTTGGCACACCACATGAATGATGAGGTCCTGGGTGCTCTTATGGATTTGTATCATGAAGGTGGTGGGTCCTTGTAGGCTTCCGTAGACCTTGACTGCCCAGTGCCAGATGCTAACCAGGTCACTGAAGGAGGTAATCAATTTAAAAAAAGATCTCTTTACTGTACAACCATATGCATGAGTTAGCAGGCATAATGTCTTGTACATATCTTGATTAACGCAGAGTATCTCCATAATCACTCTCTCCTTCCATCTCAGTTGTTCCTATTCTCACTAGTGCTGCTTGTTTCATCACCACCCATCTCAACATCACAGTACAGTCCCTCAGAGTGATTCTTCCCTTGCACATCTTGTTCTCCTTGTAAGGCTAGGGTAACATTAGCACTATGAATGCGTTCAAGGAGTCCATTAAAAAGATAGAATCTGGCAGCATTAACGCAGCATAATGTGGAAGCCCACGACATGTGACGCGCTTGGAAATAGCCGAGATTTCAAACTCCAGCACTTACATGCCGGTGTTTGACAGCGCTGTGGCTTCCGTTATCCATAGGATTGTATTGGCAGCATTAATTTATCATACCCTTACGGTTCCACTGTGTTAATGCTTCCAAATTTGTTCTTTTTAATGGACCCCCCCCTCCGAACGGAAGCAGAGCACTAATGTAACCCTAGCCTAATGGAGTTGTATTGCCAATATGGTCGGACTTTATCTTCAAGCTGTCAGACACTTAGGGGACCCCCTGCTGGGGGTACTTACTTCATACTATGTATTGCTCTGTCCTAATCTGCTATCTTCAAGAGCTGCAAACTGTTTAGGGCCTCAATGCAGAATCTCCTACTTAAAGGGAATCTGTCTGGCCAAAAAAACATATACCGGTATCATGATATCATTTTCTAAGTCCTTTCTTTAAGCTCTCTCTTCATGTATTTCTATTATTTATGCTTCCCTCCTATCCTCTGTAAACTTCAACATAAAAGATTAATTACATCTGTCAGTCACAATGAGCTCCTGCTGCTCACTCCCCAAAGAAAGAATATTCATGCATCATTACGATGTCCTGCCCTCCTGGATTTTCTGTTGTGTGACTCATTGCACTGATTGCAGACAGAGCAGAAAGGAGGGGGAGGAGGTGTGAGCTTAGCTGAAGCTCTGAGCTCTTCATGTAATTGTGTGTATAAGGCGGCCGTCACACGTATCTATATCGTGAGCGATATTGTAAGCGATCACGTGCACGCGCGATCGCTAACAATATCGCTCACATCGCTGGTGAGATGTCACACAGGCAGACTCACCAGCGAAGTGGGCCAGCGAGATCGCTAGTAACTATGGTACACATCGGGTTACTAGGCGCCGCGCGGCGCTTAGTAACCCGACGTTTACCATAGATACCATCTCCCAGCATAGGCTCTGCCGCTGGGAGATCGTTCATGGTGGTGTCATACACCACGATGAAGCAGATTAATCAAGCGTTTATCGCTTGATATGAGCTCCGGCTCACCAATCTGCGATCTAGCGATCAAGCGATATTACATTGTAAAATTGCTTGATTGCATGCAGCAATGCATAAACGATATCGCTTAAGCGATCAAAAAGCAGATCGCTTAAACGATATCGTTCGCAATATTGAACCGTGTGACGGCCGCCTTAGACATATGTGCAGTCTGAGATATTTCTATATGATTACAAGAACATTTGATCATTTGGTAAGCTGATGCACACATTACATGTATGCAGGAAAACCAACCTTCATATGATAGAAATCTTACATCTTACAGATAGTACAGTGCAGCACAAAACACCTCCCCCCTCCCAGCACAGAGCACAGAGGGGAGGGACAGAACACCAGCTTGGATAGGCGTGGATATTTAAATAACACTTATACAGCAGACAGACTAATCTTCTGTAAATAGAATGAAGAGGGCTAATACACCAGCTCCCTGCAGGGGCTGAAAACGCTTATAGCAAAGAAAGTATAAATGGTACAATAATGATTTTACATACTTTTAACAGCTCTGCCTGAGCACTATTCAAGGGTAATATTAGTATCATAGTGAAAATTGACCTGACCTTTTAAGGACCTGTCTCACTCAGTCTCTTTTTTTTGGTTAGTACACTGGACTGACTCCATCAGATACACTGTGTTCTGGATCATGCTGTATCTGATCCTTGCTCTCCCCCTGCTCTAGAGACACATCATGCGGCCTTTTCAGCTACCCAGACCTTAGGTCTGACTCTGTCACACACTGAGCCCTATCTGATCTTCTAACAGGAAACAGTCACTGTCCCTATGTACTAGTCCTTCCCACTATGGGCTAGTCTCACCCATCAACTCACTCTTACCCTACTCACTGTCTGTTGCTGGATTCTTCAAAGTATAGTGTACAACATTACAATGCATCAAAACACAATTAGCATTACACAATGTTGAGGACATAATATGTAATATACTTTACAGTACAATGGAGAATGTGACAATATATCCATTTCCTTATAGATTTAACGAGGTAATGTAGTACCTGAGGAAATCAGTGAATCAGTATGGCTTGATTTGGTGAGTACTGCTATTTTCTTTTATTTTTATACGTTTACAACAGTTACCCCATAACATCTCATCAATAAAACAAGGGCAATGGATAAAGGCGACAGAGAGTATCTATCTTTCGTGGAAAATTGTGCATATCCATGACCTACAAGGGCAAATTATTGAATTTAATTTGGAAGTTTGTTTTTCCCTCCTTTGTACATATATTTTATTAATCAAAACAATGTTAACAGTATTGGCAATTTAAAGTTATGACTTGTTAATATATTAATTTATTAAAGTATAAAGAACTTACGGTATATAAGTCTAATGTACAGTACATTGTAAAGAATTATATAATAAAGTATTTTTAAATCTATTCTAGAAAAAAGCTCAGTAAAATATTAATAGTATAAATAAAACAGTGACAGTGAAACACTAACTGCTTCTATGATTAATTAAGGAGAATACAACATGAACAATGTATATGTGATGGGAGGGCAGTGTGCCAGCATAGGGATCCAGTGTGCTGGCATGGGGGGCCAGTGTGCCAGCATGGGGACCCAGTGTGCCAGTATGGGGGGGCAGTGTTCCAGCATTGGGGGCAGTGTGCCCCCATGGAGGACAGTGTGCCAGCATGGGAGCAGTGTGCCAGCATGAGGAACATATATACTATCATGGGGGGGCTCTTGTACCAGGATGGGGGACATATATACTGATTATAAGATGGACACTGGCATTATAAGACGGACCCCATTTAGCATTACTAATTAATTTTTTTTCTTTTTCTTCACCAAATTTGGGGGTGCGTCTTATAATCAGGTGCGTCTTATAAAGTGAACATACGGTACTTACCTGGCTTGTCCTCTTCACATCTTGTGCATCTTGTCAATCGGCAACTCAGATTTTAACCTCTCAACTCCTGTTCCGAGGGAGTGGTTTGTGTGGTTGTGGGTACACAGCCGCCACCAGATGAGCACTCTGCAATTCAGCATCACTGATTTTCTCCCAGATGAGACCCATGTCTTTCATTTAGTGTCTTCCAAAATACTCAGCAGTATGAATATACCCTATGAAAGCAGGACAAAGTCTGATAAAACAAATATTTTTTGCAAAGATGATATTCAGTTCCAGAGTCTATTATATTCAAACAAAAAGCAGTATTACAAAGGGAATAAAAAACATTTCTGAGAAAAATAATATGTGGTTTCTGTATAAGAAAAGTTTCTTCTGTTTTATGGCTTCTCTCTGCTCATTTTCATCTTTTTCCAAGCGTTGAAAATCTGTTACAAAATAAATTGTTTCAAAGTTTTACAAGATGAAGCATAAAATAAAGTACACATTCCCCCCTTGTCCTGGTAATGACGCTGGTGCCTGGGGTTCTACAAGACGACCTGCTAGACAATGAAGTAGCATAACTCATCTCATAAACCCAATACATGTTGAGCAGATGAGTCTTAGGATTTCAGAAATTGATGGTTGAGTGATTCTCAGGATCATGTATGAAATACTAATGATGTTCAGGAAATGTCAATAAAATCAATGATTTTACCAAGGTGCAGTTACTACAAATACCTAAACTGGCGATCAAAAATAGAGACCAATGTATGATCAATTGATTTTTTCAGATGGAATGTAATCTACATAGATCAACATTTGAAGATTTTTGTGTAAGTCGATCTGCTCATCTCTAGTCTCAACCATCCATGATGCAGCTGACCTACAAAAAGCACAGTATTTATGCAACGTGATAACAAGGCCTTACCAGCATGAAAAGCAATATTTAAGATATTAAAGCTTAAATAAAAATGAGAAAGTTCTGACTGCTACAACTATGAATGAATGAATGAATGAATGAATGAATGAATGAATAAAAAATAAATTAAATCCATAGATCCCAACTAGAAATGAGCTGGACGCACAGATAATGTCGCACCAGTCCTAACAAATCAAAGGACGCATCGGAAATGCCAGAAGGTAAGCGATTCACAGACTAGCCTCCAGCCGCCAGGTATCACAGACCTGGATGCAGGACCGCAGTCCCATAAATCGATTTGCTCATCCCTAGTCTCAACCACCCATGATACAGCTTATTCCCTGGTGTAACTCCTGCGTGAGTTTGGTAAGTTTGTGTTTCTGTTTTCTACTGTACGTCTTGTTAGGCCTAGTGCACATCTATGCACCGATATGTTTGCCAGCACTGCCCTAGTGCAGGTGCAAGTGCAGGTGCTAGCACAGCCAAGCACAGGCCAGCGCATTGATGCACAGAGGCAGTACATTGCGCTAGCGCCGCCATTACCTTCTATGGCCGAGCACACCGCGCCGCATCCTGGAAGCGCAAGAGTGACAGGGCCTGTGTCACAGTGCATGCGCTAGTCCATACGCACCAGAAACACGTCATGCGACAATTCCGCTGCATCTGGAATAAGTGCAGGCCCTGTCACACTTGCGCTTCCAGGATGCGGTGTGGTGCGCTTGGCCATAGAAGGTAATGGCACTAGCTCAATGCGCTGCATCTGTGCGCCGATGCGCTGGCCTGCGCTTGGCTGTGCTAGCACCTGTGCTTGCACCTGCGCTAGTGCAATGCAGGCAAAGATGTGAACTAGGCATTAGTGTTTCCCATTGTACTTCTGCTCTTATTTTCCCCAAGTGGGAGAGGTTAAGGGATTAGAATTATTTAGGAGCATAGCAAGGTATGAGCCCCAAGCATCCCCACTATTACTGGTAATCCTAGGGACAGGGATAGACTTGGGTCCCTGCAGCTTGAGAGACAGAGTAGGAATCCAGTGTTTCTCACTATTTTGGAGTCACACCGTGACATGTTGCTCCCAGCAATGACCTGGGAGTCAGAGATGCATCTAGACATCTTCCTCATGCTGTTTCAAACCATCAGTAAAGTTGACAAGAAGAGTAAAAGAATTTGAAGACTCCTCAGACCTTGATGACACCATGACACTTGACGATGCTTGAGAAAGCCACCTTGTCACCATTTGGTGCAATATTACAACATTGCGTCATATAGGAAAATGATCAATAATCTATAAACTGGAACCAAGAGCACAAAATTGTGCCAAGGAAACCCATCTGCACCACGTTTGCTTTGTACAGGTCAATGGCAAGCATTTCAATGCCATTGTCAGAGATTAAAAGTGGCATCTAAATCGTTAAGCAGCAGCTAACTCCTTTAATTATTACTTTAGCCTTAGTTACACAGTTTTCCTTTCTTTATGGAAAAATCAAACACACAAAAAAAATGTAATGTCGTATTGTATAAAGTATACCTGACATGACATGTCACACTAGGAGATGTGGCATGAAAATGGAACATTGCAAATAAGGAGCATAAGCAAGTACTGAAAAATAAACTTTAGGTAAACCTTTAGAGAGATGAACATAATGTTGTCTACCCTCGGTATTAAATTTTAAAGTAATGGTGATAAGCCAGCAACAAGCTGTCACATTTCGATGTAGAGCTTTCTGAGCTGCGACTGGGTGCTTTACTTAATAATTTATACTGTTTTCCTTGATCATTTCACAATGTAGTCATGTGGATTACTAATTCTGGAACAAAGTAGAGTATTTCCGCTGTGCACCATAGTTCTGTTGCAAAGTACATATATTTCTACTTGACGTAAGTACGAGAGAGTGAGATCAGACGGAGTGTTAACCTTAGTCTCACCTGCATATTGGTCTTATCTAAACCATCACAATTAATCTGTTCAATGTTGTGATCGCAGATTTGA